>BJKM01001442.1:0-38903 GCA_015082035.1 Chaenogobius annularis | reverse complement strand
GTGTGTGTGTGGAGTGTGTGTGTGTGTGTGTGTAGTGTGTGTGTGGGGAGTGTCAATGATCATCTCATGTCATTGCACATCTGGAATTGCTGAATGCCGACGCATCCAATATCATTGTTAGTCTCTGTATTTATATTGACTGCATGAATATAGTTTGCATTGTAAACATTTAATTAATATATTGTGGTTTCTTTAGGTGCTGAAAATATTGAGCAGGTTGTATTCACAATCATCCAGGGGGCTGTTGACTTTCCTGACCCAATTGCTCAAAAAACCTGCTTCATCATCCTTTCAAAATTAGTGGAGCTGTGGGGTAATGCAATAATAGAATTTTAATTGCATTTGCTATTAAGTCATGATCTGGTTTTTTTCTCAGGGGGAAAAGATGGCATGGTGGGCTTCCCTGAGTTCATCTACAAAAACATAGTTCCTGCATGTTTCATGGCTCCTCTTAAACCAACCTTTGACCTTTCTGATGCACAGACAGTCCTTGTAAGTTTCTGCTTTAAATACAGCTCAAAGTTGGTGTTTGCTTTGTGCCTTTTTTTGTTTTTTATTTGTTTTGTAGACACTTTCTGAGTGTGCTGTCACCCTGAAAATGATTCATCTCAAACGGGTAAAGTTAGAAAAATAAAGTCTTTCACTAGCTGACTAAACAACTTGTTTATGATCGTCATTGCTGTTTCAGGGACCGGAGTTTATTCAGTTCCTTCAACAGGAGTATTTGCCGTCTCTCAGAGTGTCTCCAGAAATATCACAGGTACCGTTAGACTGAACAATCATATTGCTTAAACACATTGGGTATTGTTTTATGTTTGGGATGTTTTCATTTTATTTTTAATATTTCTAGGAATTGTGTCATGTGTTGCAAGAACCTGATGTCAAAGTTTTGAAAACCTACTTGAAGGTCAGAATTGTGGTACAGAGTACAAACAATGTTATACTAGTCAGTTGGTAACTACATTTACACATCCATTGTCTTGTGTGGTTTTATTTCAACAGGCCTTTTTTCAACAAGCCAGGCTGTAGAATATTAAGGATCATTATGACTAAAGGAACACTTCACATGTGTTTTTTCTTGCCACTCAACTCATCATGAGCTGCACTTAAACGTAAACGGTCCAGTCTGTTGGGATGACAGATGAACAAATGGAGAATGCCCTCCAGTGAGACGAGCTGTCCACGATTCAGACTGAGACTCGGTCTGAGAGAGGCTCTGGTGTGGGCAAAACAATGTGGAAAGTGGAGATTGGTTTGAAGATACTTGTAGAAGTAAACCTGGGTGAACAATTATCCTAACATTCTAGGATTTAACAAATATAGCTTTATTCTAGTCAAAACTTTTAAGAACTACAGTACAACATGGGCTTTTGTAATGTGTTTGTTGCTGCAAAGTGGACAAAAACAAGGGCTGGAAATGTATTTATTTAAAACATATCCAAGTTGTTTTTCTTTGAGGAAAAAGTATGATTTAATTTTATGTTTTGAAGTGAATCAAGTGCTTAAAGCATGAATTATCTATTGGGAATGTCTGAGAGGCCACCCAGTTTAAATGTTTACGAAGATGCTTAGTTTATCACCATTCACAGTAGTTTGGTCTCAAAACTCTGTAATTGGTCTGCCTTTCTGAAATGTTAATAGAAAGAGACGAATATTCATTTCAAATCGACATAGATGCGAGTTAAAATAAGATGTAAATAAGAGTAAGATGTTGTAAATAAAGTCCCCAGGTTTATTTTTAAAATTTTATGGGAGCTCATTTGTGCCAGAAAATGAAAATGTTCAAATTGATATTCATAGTACAATGATATTCATAGTACAATTATATCACCTTAGACTTTGTCTGATTTAATTCAAATGCAAATGTGTTTTACTAATCACTTCCCAGACTCGAATGGGCTTCCTAAAATATAGAAATACCATAGGAATGGTATCCTGTAAAGCTCCTGTTACAGTTTAACTTGTACAGAAGCGTTCCCTTCAAGAAGTCGTGACAATTGAAGATTCATTATGCAACTCTGCATGATATACTGTGAAGCAACCACGATGCCACTGTTGATGCCTCGCTCGATGTGTTTCTCCTTTTTAGGCATAACAAAATCACCTAGATTTAGTTTTTGGCATTTTTCTGAGTTAGCAATGTTCAAAATGCCTGTTGAATGTGCTTAAGTTAGCTTTTTTTTTTTTTTTTTTACATGGTCAATGAATTTACTGGCTTGGACCTACAAAATCTGGTTTATCACAATCTCTTCCATTATATTTTAAATGCTCGTACAATGTGAGCAGACAGCAAAACGAACCTGTCAATGCCCTGTTTTGATAAGTTTAAATGATCAGCAAGTCCTTGCTTTTTGATATTGTGATGGAATTGCACACTTCAGCGAAACTCAAGTTTCAAATTCTAGGTATACTTATTTTACCGCTCTTCATAAGAACCCCTGGACTCTGACCAGTTGCATACCATTAAAAGCATCAGTATATAAGTAAAGTCATTTGTGAGTGTTAATTACCATAACCTCACACTGAAGTCATTGGTAAACTAATGGTAATTATTAGAATCACTTTGCAAAATATACATTGGTATTTGCTTTTGTTCAGGACATTCCTGCCAATTTCATTGGAAAAACAGTCCTTCCAATTGTTTTAGGACACGGCTTTGGTCCATTTGAACTTCAAACTCCTGTTAAAACCAATAAAGTGTTAACTCATTTGTATTTAAAATGCTCTGTGTATGTTTTATTTTTTGGTGGGTTGTGGAGGAAACAAATGCCAAGAACATCATAACCCTCTCGCAATGTTATATTTTAACCACATTTTAGGGCATAAACAAAACAGAAAAATCAAGCCAGACAAATGTAAACTTATTTCTTCAGCATTTTTTTCTAGAGATGTGGCTTGCGTCTTTAAGTTTGTTGTCTTAAATGTTTATCCTTTAATCACGGCTATAGGTCGCAGTTTGATGGCTTTTTTGCTGATTCCAGCATCATGGCATGTGTTGACAACATCTGTCACATTTTTGTATGATTCAGGAGCCTATAACAGAAAAGATTTACTGTTAAAAATATTCAAAGTGGAATTAAAGTAGCCTTTTTTACCCACCTCTTCCATCACTAGCTTGGGTGAAGCCACTCGGATAGCTATACCCTTATCAGCGAGTTTGTCCAACACATCCTGGAAGTCCAAGTTTCTGCGTGACTTTGCTCTAGAGAGTGCTCGGCCCTGGACCATATGAATAACAAGAAGCATAATAATTACACAAGGCAATTCAAAGTGCCCTTCACAACAGGAAAAAAATTCATTAAAATCACAAAAGACAAGACAGAAATCACAAAACCTTAAAGAAATTTTAAAAAGGTGCCATTTTCAGGCTGTCTGTCAAATAGTTTAAGACATAAAAGAGACGAGTGCAAAAGCATTTCAGTCATATGCACAGCCAAACAAAACAGTTTTTAGCTTAGATTTGAACATTGACAGAGTAGCGGCCTGTCTCACATCCTCACGAAGACTGTTCCAGATTTTAGCTGCATAAAACTGAAACGCAGATTCCCCATGTTTAGTCCTGACTCTGGGCACCAGCAGGAGACCGGTCCCTGAGGTCCTCAGAGTCCGAGATGGTTCCATGGAGAGACTTGTATACAAGCAGAGCTGCTTTGAAGTCTATTCTCTGAGCCACAGGGAGCCAGTGCAGAGACCTGAGCACAGGACTAATGTGATCGTACTTCCTGGTTCGAGTCAGGACCCGAACATCAGCGTTCTGGATGTACTGCAGCTTTTGTTCAGCTCGTTTGGTGAGGCCAGTGAGCAGGCCATTACAGTAGTCTAATCTACAAGAGATATTATACCGTACTTTTGAGACACAAAGCTTAACAATGCATTATTCACTCCACCACAGTGATGAAAGCTGCTGCCATAGTCAGACAGAAACATGTCTGCCAACCACCACCAGTCACCGCTTACGATAATGTACATGCGTACATAGGCAAGGTCTTGGACTCAAGGACAGTAGCCAGATCAAGCATCAACCTTACGAGATAACCCTTTCTTGACCACAATTGTGTAAATGGGACATAAAATAAAAAGGAAATTAAAAAGTACGTACCGCTCCGTGACATGTTGTGCCAAATGTTTCGGTCATCCCTTTCTCTGTGCCAGTTAAGACATAACTACACGTTCCCATGGTTCCACCTATTAACACCGGCTGACCTGTGAGCTGAATAGAAGGTGCGGTTTATGTAACAGGTCACTTAAGGGACTAATGTATATGTTGTACGGACCTGGTAGTCAACAGGGATGAGTGGATGGTGAGGGGGAAAGGCCCTAGTGGAGCCTTTGCGATGGATTAACAGCGTTTTCTGTTTGCCATCAACAATGTGCTCCTCAACTTTTGCAATATTATGGGAAACGTCATAGATAACATGCATATCCAAGTCATCGGGTGTAGTCCCAAAAACTTTAGAAAAGGCCTGGTACAAAAATGTATATGCATCAACTCAAAACAACTGCTTGCAAATTGAACATTTATTATTGTAGATGCAGTTCCCACCTGTCTAGTAAGGAAGGTCATAGATGAACGGTTGACCCAGGCATAGTTTCCAGCCGCTGCCATGCCTTTTAGATAGTCTTGTCCTTCCTGTGAAGAGATTCGGGCACATGCCAGCTGACGGTCGTTCACTGTGATCTTGTCTCTTTTCATTGCCTTCTCCATGGCAACTAAGGCATCTGTAATAGGGCCAATTAAAGATATGATTGCGTAACGTATGTTATTTGATCAACAGAGTGTTAATTCAATAAACATTTATAAATATACATACCAGTGGCAACTTGGTGGCCAAGACCTCTGCTTCCGCTGTGGATCATCACACACACCTGGCCTTTATGGTCAATGCCCATTTTTTTAGCAGCATAGTCGTTGTATATTTCATCCACGACCTGGATTTCAGCGTAATGATTTCCTGCCCCAAGGGTTCCCAGCTGCACCACAAGAAAAGCATAACTTTTTCCAATTAAATATTGTTTTCCAAAATAAATAATTTACTTTAGGCTTTGTCCTAAAGAGGCGATCCTTTTCCACACATACAGAGCTTATTTGACAAATGCACAGACAAAACAACAAGAGAGACAATTACATGCACTAAACGGTGGCTGTGCCTACCTGTGGCAGTCCCCTCTTCTTTGCCTTGGATGAAACTTTATTGGGATCTGCCTGCAACATCCTGCCATACTCCTCACAGTGCTCTTTATCCTCAGCCCATGCATAGCCTTCCCTGAGGGACCAGTCCACACCCATCTCCAGAGCTTCCTCTAAGTCTCTGGCAGAAAAAGACATGAATCAAACCAATAGAAGAGGAGGAGACTGTTATTTATACTGTCTTTTAGTTGGCAAAAATTGTACCTACTTGGCACTCATGGGAATAACTCCTTTGGATCCCACTCCCACAGGGATATGATCAAACAGAGACTGAGCCAACTGCTCTTTTACTGGCTGGACATCGCACTCATCAAGATTTGTCCTTAGAAGACGCACTCCACAGTTTATATCAAAACCGACACCACCTGCAGAGATATAATTGCTTTCAAATTATAACTTGTTTAATGACCAACATTCTTGTCAAATTTAAGGTATACAAGACATATTGTGTCTGCAGTGCAAAACTACTTTACAGTTAAAAATAGTTGTACTGACATACCTGGGGAGACCACAGCTTCAGGGTTATCCATATCAAAAGCTGCCATGTTTCCAATTGCAAATCCATATCCCGAATGGACATCAGGAAGACCTATGGATCTCTATGGTGAGATTACAAATGAGCCCATTTTATCTAGTAAATAATATTATATTACATATTTAACAAATTCCCATGGAGAGATAGTCCAAACAATGTTTTAAACTTACATGCACAATTCCAGGCAGTGCTGCCACGTTTCCAATCTGTTTCATTGCTGGGAGGAATCCACCTATACCTAAAAATAGGTTTATGGTTATTAATGTTTTACTTCTTTATTCATAAATAAGTAGATACTTGAGCACTTTTGGACTGAGTGACAGGTTGAAGAAAAAAATATCAAAACACATAATACATACCATTATAATCTCTCCAATATTTTCCAAATCCTAATTGCTTTATGTTGCTTGCCACTTTGACTTTGGCAGTAAATGCATAAATGCACCAAGTTGTGAACGGACTTGGATAAAAACATTTCAGAAATAAACTAACCTCCTCCTCGACTGGCATTACGAAGCTCTTCAAACATCAATTTCTCCAGGGATTCGTTCACATAGAAGTTTCCTTCAACCTAAAATGACAAATTATTTATAATTCAATAAGCCAAGAAGCTAACCACGTTCAAGTCCTTTGCGTCACCTGCATGTTGGGCACGAAGCCCTTTTTAATTCGCCAGCAATTACTGCTGATCTTGTCCAAGTACTGCAGTTCATCGTTGTAACTTCGGCTCATGTCTTTGAGTGTAAAATGAACAAAACGCCAGCAATAATGTTGCGTAGCTTCTTTATGAACGGTCTGGCATCAGAGCAGTACGGAAGCCCATCCGGAAAAAATAATGTTTGTGATTCGCGATTTACTTTGCGTTTGAGTTGTAATAAGAAAAACGGCAAAACTAAGCATTGCTATAAACAATTAATTTAGTTAGTTATTTTTATTGTAATTTCGTATTTTTTAGATTACATTTACAAACTTCATTCAACTGCCGACTCACCGTAGTCGCAAACTAAACGGAAGTCATCCAAAACAACCAGGTTTTCGTTGGTTCTGATGCGCCCTCAAACAATCAAAGATACGTTATAATATAATGTTGGGGGGAATGAAGGTCCTTTTGGAGTAGAAGTGTGCTTTCAGTTGGAAATGCGGGATTTTTGTATGTTTTGACGCTGTAAGCTCTGCTGCGGAAGGGTTTTACCGCTGCACTGTTTGTGTTTACGGCTGACAGAGACGTTAGCAGGAGAAATGAAAGTCTTCGCATGGAAGTAGCACTGTCTTCACGAAATACTTGTTCGAAGTAAGTGCCGAGCTGCTGGGCCCAAACCAGAGTAATTCATCAATGGTGTTTGGTTAAATAAGTTTGGCTTAAATTTAATTGTATTAGCCGACTTTTGTTTTAGTTGGAAACACGAACATAACGACAAGTGAAACTTATCAAATGTGCACGTTGTATAGCTAACTTTAGTTCATGCAGTGCGTTTGTTATTGTGGAATGTGGAAATATGTTCGTAGTCTATTTTATAGTTTATTGTTTTTGTGGTTTGTGAACTTGATTTAACTGACACTTCAGTTGAACAGTACCTATATCAAATTGAAAAGTGATTTTGCATTACACAAACGCTTACATAAACATGATTCAGCGGAATATCAAAGATTTACGATAAGAAATCATGTATTTTGTGACGCAATATTATAATGCCGTTCAACAAGGCCATTGAAGTATTTCTTTACCGTGATATAAAAAAATAACCCTAGTGACTAACAAGCAGTGATTAGAGTGAAAACGTTCCTTTTTAGAATGAATCTACGAGTTCGACTCAACAGGCAGACCAGCCGTGTGGAGCTTCCTGAAGAAGACCCTACGTTATCAGAGCTTACAAGACCATATCAGGCAGACACTGCTGCCTTCACAGGGCCTGAGGTCAGACGTAACCTGGATGAATGTACCAAACGAGCATTAAAATCTTAAGCCCTTGTTGTTCTCTTCCAGTACCAACACAGAGTTCAGTCCTGTCCTTGAATGGCACAGAACCTCTTTCAGACGATGGACAGACTCTATCGTCTTGCAGCATCGTGTCTGGAGATTTTTGATGCTGTCATACTGCCTGGACATGTTGTTGCTGTTTCATCTTCAGCCTCCACGGAGCAGACGACTCAACAATACTGCTTTGATATCATACAATGAAGTTAGTGTTTGTTACATTCATTGTTTACAGTTTAAAAAAATAAATAAAAATGTCTTCATGTATATACCAATCTGAGCGACAGGAGTGTAAAGAAAAGCTATGATTATGTTTTTTTCTTAACTTTACTTCTTCATCTGCTATAGCCCAGCTGCAGCAGCCCTGCCAATCACAGGGAAGTCTTGGAGTCTGAACAGGCCGTCCCCAGTTGGGAGCCCATGTTATGCAGCGAAGCAGAAAGATGGTCAAGCTCCTCTTTCTCTTGAACTCCTCTATCATGGAGCCCACAGCACAAGTCCCAGTGATGCCATCATTGTGGCTGGACACTTGCTGATGCTCGAAAACAGGATTTACTCATGAGGTATGATATGCAGTTAGGTTGACAAAAACATGTTTAGAAGATGTAACTGCAAATTGCCAAATAATGTCTTTGTTTTACTATTATTTTGAGGAAAAACTCATGGCTTGTCTTGGACTGTCTGCCCAGGGATGTGAGTCAGTGGACATGCCTGCTGGTGAGAGAGGAGCAGGGGGAGTTTACAAGCTGAAGTACAGCCATGCTCTATGTGAAAATACCCAAGCAATTCTGGCAGCTGTGTGCACCGGCCCTACACTTGTCATTAATGGTAATTTTTTGTGATACATCAAGAGAATCTCTTCCTTCATGTGAGTTTTTAAAAATGTTTCTCTCCTTATAGCAACTTTGAAAGTTAATGAAAAAGCATGTGCAGTTGGTAAAACTATGTTTGGATCCATCCAGCTATGTGACCAATGAGTGGCCAGGTAGGCAGCTTGTTTCACTTGGAGGTGTTAGAGACTGAGTACTTTCAAGAAGTCAACATAGTGGGCTGGAGTCACCATACCTAATTTTTTCTCTATTTTCTTGTGTATTTAGGGGAGCATGCTGCTGCAGCTTTCAAAGGTCTGAAGAAACTGTCCAAAATATACAAAGACATGCTGGCATATCCTCTGATTGCTGCTGCTAGAGAAGGTGTGCTCCAGTATTTCTGAATTGACAGTCTTGATATATCGTACACTTACTGTTTTTGTTCTGTTTTGGCCTCTTTAGCCATGGCTTTGCCTGTAGCCTTTGGTCTTCCTGCTCTTCCACCGGAGCTCCTCCTCAGAGTGTCTAAGGCTACCTGGATGTACACTCCTCTGACAAGGCTGTCAATGGTCAGCAGACACTTTCTCACTACCACATCTGACTCTACACTGTGGAAGCATCTCTTTCTGAGAGACTTCAGAGGTGAGAGCAATATGGAAGACTGTTGAATTCATTTCTTAAAACACCTAGAAGAAAATGCATGTATCTTCCCGGGTTTTGACATCAGAGCTCTATTGGATTTCAGTAATCAAATTTAGTTTTAATAATAGATTAATGGTTCTGCACTGTTTGTCAAAAGGATGATGAGTAATTACCCTTAAAAGGAGGACGTCCCACCCCACTTTTTCTTTATTATATTTTCGTTATTCCATTTTGTCCACCATCTTCTAAAAAGAAAACTCAAGTTGCTTGATCTGCTGTACACAAAACCAAAGCTGTAAACCTCTTATTTCCAGTCAAATCACTCATTCTGGGAAGCATCAGGGTCAGTTTGCACTCCAAACCCACAAGTAAAAAATTACCTTAAAATAAAATGAAAAATTAATACGACTTGTATATGGATTCCGCCTGGACTTTTTGCTTTTTTACAAGTCCCTAAAAGTCATTTTTAGTGACTTTACCTTCAGCTTTTAAAGGAGAATGGTCAAAACCCCAATAAATGCTAAAACTAGTGTCAATCAGTCCTCACCTCCAAACACCAGCTGTACTCCTTCATATATTTAACAAAGAAAATCAAGGCGAGATTTAAAATCTGATTTCCTCTGTGCAGAGCTTGTTTCTACTTGTATTTTGAGTAAAACAGACAGAGTTAAAAACTACAGAGTCTCAGCTTCACAAAGGCTCCAGCCAATTGTTTGTGCTCCAGAGGGTTCAGGAACAGCTTCAGTTTTGAAATCGGGCTCATTTTTTCAGGCGTTTTTTTGAAAAATAGGCCCTATGCATAAGGGGTTAAAAAGTCTAATGTAAATTGCTTGTTTGCCACTAGCTCCTGATGCCAGGAATCGTTCCAGAGACACCAACTGGAAAGAGGTGAGCTGAAAGTACATAAGTACTTTTGGATGTTGAGTTGTTTTAAAATGTTATATACATTTTCAGCTTTATATAGAAGACAATACAAAATTCGCAAGGAACGCCACCAACTGAGGCCTCATCGTTACCTTCCTCCATATCCCAGCCCTGGTCCATTTGGCATTGCGCCAATTTTTGAACCTGTGGTCCCAGGAATTATTGGTGGTGTATATGACCAGAGACCAGTCCTTCCACACGTCATATTACCCCCGCCCCCGCCATTATCCTATTAATCCATTTCAACGCTATACTCCCAGATCAGGAGGCAGAGACAGAGGTTTCATCTGACAGTTGTCAACTATGGTGTTTTTGTGTTTTAGATTGTATGTTATGATGTTAACTAAATTGTATATATTGAAATGTGAACCTGTCACTAAAGTTAAATAACCCACATGTTTGTATATCTGATGCTTAAAGGTGATGGGACAAGACAGAATTACCACAAGACGAGATGAGACATGAGGTTGGGTCCACAAGACAAGGCGAAATTTTGACATAATTTGTTATAAATACATTGTGTGGTTCAGTTTACAATGTTGGCTTCACAAATGTACACTTTTTGTATGTATACTGTTTCAAGATAATTGAATAAATAGACAGAATAAATAAAGTGACTTGGGTGTATTGTACCGGTGGTGATTCACATTGTACAGTCTGACAGCAGGAAGGAAAGGCTTGCAGAACCTCTCCTTCACACAGCAAGAGTGGATCAGTCTGTCACTGATGCTGATCAAGATTTCCTTGCTTAACTTCTTGTCCAGCTTCTTCCTCTCTTTCTCCCTGTGATGCTGCTGCTCCAACAGACCACATCATGGCTGTTGCCATCACAAAGTCAGAAGGCCCTTGCTCCAAAAAACACCTTGAATGGCACAGGCTGCTCTGGTCCTTCCTGTACTGTGCATCTGTGTTATGAGTCCAGTCCAGTTTGTTATTCCCAGGCGCTTGTATGAGTCTGTTCCCAATGTTGCTTCCCTGGATGCTCTCTAGTAAGGGGCTAATGTTTTTGATGTCATTGTAGCATTGCTTTTTGGAACTACAGCTCCAAAGCTGTGTAACACATTTGTCCAAGTGAAATGTAAATACATTGGAGAAAAAATCTCACAAGATCATTGTATGTGTACAATTTCTTGGTAATTTAATCTTGTGTAAACTTGTAACATGAGATCTTCCATAGTCGAAAAGTCCTATTTTATATAGTTCTGGATTTATAACATGGCCCATTAAGCTTATTGGAATCTAGTAGGACAAAAGAAATCCTTTCAGAAACCTATTGGACACATTTTTGGGGACGATTATCCATGCCATAATACTTCAATATCGGATATAAATATCGCCACTGTGTTTTACTAAGCAATAGGCTACTTTATGGTTTTTTAAAAACGTCTAAAAATGACGTCATCCTTTGTCTTAAAACGAGGCGTGCACTTGATTTACACCACCCAGCTCTGTAGGGATGGGCGGAGTTTACACACAGTTTATTTGGTCTAACGCGAAATTAATCAGTAAACAACTACTTTGATTTGTACTAACTTCTGCATAGATCAAACAATGATCAATCATTGACTCACACTGTAATGAGCTGTCATCGTTACTCTGCTTCACAGCGTTAATCCTTCTGGTGTTGTGTCTCTTTAAGAGCGTCATATTGTTTACCGGAAGTGTTAGGGGTGTTTCCAGCTGATCCACACAACAGAAGAACCCGTCTCCCCGTGTGGCCACTGTCTGCTGTCTGTTTGCGCTTTTCCACGGCCAAAAGATCACGGAGAGCGGGGTTCGGGCGAAACGGAGTCCCCCATTTTCAGTCAATAACACCAAAGGCCCCGGGAGCCTCTCTGTCGCACCGCTCCGCTCTGCAGCCGCTGTCGGTGGTTGTTGGATTGGACTGTCATGATCCCAGCGCGGAGATGGCGTCTGGGATCAAAAAACTTAATTATGAAAGTTAATATTTGTAATCTGATATGTATTATAAACCCCCTTTCCCTTTGAATCCAATATGGAACCACATTTTTTTTCAATTAAGAATATCAGAATTTCCGCATGTCCTGTAACTCCTGTTCAAACACAGGGAGGAGGGGCGCCGTGAGGCAGCGCCGCGCTCTGCCGCTAGGTGCACAGTGTAATGCCTCACAAACTGCGCTGTATGCGATGCAGATGATGTGTCGCTTTCCCTCTGTATATAACAAATAAAACACTCTGACGATGTGCTCTGTACTTCCATATTCTGGATAATGTATGAAATGTACAGATTCATTATAAAACAGCAGTAAAAGTTCACTCGGTGACTCAAGGCAGAGGGCGCTTCTGAGCCCGTGGACTGTTGCGCTATTTATTATTTATTTATTTTGGCTTGAAATAGGCTGGAATTTGGCTCAATTGGAATTAATTTTGACCTTAAATCAAATATGTCACATGATTTATGTAAAGAATGCTGAAATTAGATCAGCACAACTCATTGTCTGTTATCGATCAAATTATGTTTAAGGTGCTCTTTTGGGTTCATTCGCATTGGTAAATCTGACTCTGAAAGAGTGAGTGCCTCACTAGGCATGAACGTCACTGTTATTTAGTTAATTATTTTAGTGTAACTTCATATTTTTAGATCAAATTTACAAACTTTATTGAATTGCCGACTCACCGTAGTCGCGAACTAGACGGAAGTCTTTCAAAACAACCAGGTTTTAATAGATTTTGATGCTACCTCAAATAATCATAAACAAATGTAACATAATGTTGGGGGGAAGGAAGGTCCTTTTTGAGTAGAAATACTGGATTCTTGCATGTTTTGATATACTGTAAAGCCTCTCTTTTAAGAATGAATGCAAGTTTAGTGCTCACAAGTTGTCCCTTTATTTCCAGCACAGAATTGGTTACTGTCGGCCGTAACCATGCCGATAGAACTGTCAGAAACCGGAAGCGTCAAAACCTCGCGCCAGTGACCACAACAATCAACTACCACAAGTCACTCTCATCTCACACACACCCCCACCCCCCACCCCCACCCCAATTTGTAACTAATGTTACAAATAATGTAATGACCTGAACCTTACAAAATAACACTGCATTTAACACAATAGTGTGACAGGCACATTCAACAAGATGATGTTTTAACATTAGGATTGCTACAATACGTTATGTTGACGCTGTAAACTCTCCGGCGGAAGGATTTTGCCGCTGCACTGTTTGTGTTTAAGGCTGACAGAGACTTTAGATAAGATAAAATCACCTTTATTTGTCCCACAATGGGGAAATTCCAAAGTTGCAACAAAGGGTACAGAGACAGATTATGCACAGGTATAATAATAAAAACAGATAACTTAGAAAAAGAAGATTCTTATAATCTTGATAATAATAACACTCTTATTTACAGCTGTCATCTGGACAGAATATATTGCACCAGGGATGATTGAGTGTCACAGTATTGCACAAGAGTATAACAGTACTGCAGGAGTATAACAGTATTGCACAGGGGTATAACAGTATTGCACAGGAGTATAACAGTATTGCAGGAGTATAACAGTATTGCACAGGGGTATAACAGTATTGCACAGGAGTATAACAGTATTGCACACGAGTATAACAGTATTGCACAGGGGTATGACAGTATTGCACATGATTATGAAAGCTAAATGACACATGTTCAGGACTAACAGTGTTTGTTGTAAAGTCTGACAGCAGCAGGAAGGAAAGACCTGCGAAACCCCTCCTTCACACAGCGAGGGTGGATCAGTCTGTCACTGAAGCTGCTCCCCAGAGCGGACAGAGTGTCCTGCAGGGGGCGACACACATGGTCCAGCATAGACGTGAGTTTAACCAGGACCCGTCTGTCCCCCACCTCCTGCACCGAGTGCAGAGCACAGCCCAGGACGGAACTGGACTTCTGGATGACTTAGTCCAGCTCCTTCCTCTCTCTCAGCAGTAGCAGTAGTGGTGGGCAAAGTGCAGCCTCATGAAACAGCAAAGCATTTGACCAAACACTTCTTCAGAGTGATATCTAGCGGTATGTTTTAGTACTACCACATCCACAATGGTTCGAATCCCATTCTATGTACTATGGTTGCCAATAAAATAACTTTGCATTTAAGTTGTGTGGATTATTGATGCAACTTTGTTTCTAAAATAATATGAATATTGAATAAATATATTTGATAAAAGAAGGATTTTTTTTAGAAACATGTCGGTGTAATCCCTCATTCGTCCATTATAGAAAAAGATTCAGTTGTAGTCATCTGGACTGTGTTTTAGAAAAACAAGAAAAACAGTTTTTCTAAAACAGTCCAAATCACGACAACTGAATCTTAAGACGGAGTATAAGGGCCAACCCAAATAAAACAAATGCGGAGCATTACGAGCATAAACTCGTACATTAACGAGAATAAAGTCGTAGTTAAAATGGCTTGTATGAGTTAAAAGTTAACACAAAAGCCCACAATAGATATCAAACTTTATAATGCGCGGACCTTTTCGACATCACAAACAATCATTTCCCCCGTTCAGTGCCCCCATGTCCTTCTGGTTAAGGGTCTGCGTGGGGAGCTCAGCTCTTGGGCACTGGGCAGGACACTGACCTTGGACGAGTTTCGCCAATAATCTGCTCCCTCGACTTCGGCCGCTTCACACTTCTAAATGTTGTATAAAGTCACCGTTCATAAGAGTTATTTGTGTGCATAGGTTTTACAACACAGCACTACGGGCTTGTGGAGCACTGCGCCAGGGGCCAGAGCGCCAGACCCTCCGGACCCTGTACCGCGGGTCAGGGGCCAGTGCTCCAGACCCTCCGGACCCTGTACCGCGGGTCAGGGGCCAGTGCTCCAGACCCTCCGGACCCTGTACCGCGGGTCAGGGGCCAGTGCTCCAGACCCTCCGGACCCTGTACCGCGGGTCAGGGGCCAGAGCGCCAGACCCTGGCGCTTTTCCAGCTGCTGCTGCTTTTAAAGGCGGCTGGCAGCCAACTGCAGACCTTTTTAAACTTTGTGGAGCAGGAAACTTTATGGAGTGATACATTTGAGACAGACTGTTCTGTGGTTCGTTAAAAGGAGGCCGTCCCACCCGTGGGATGTTGGACTTTTTCTTTAGTTTTTCCATGTTGTCCACCATCTTCTAAAAGAAAACTGTCGAGTTGCTTGATCTGCTGTACATAAAACTAAAGCTGTAACCCTTATTCCCAGTCAAATCACTCATTCTGGGAAGCATCAGGGTCAGTTTGTACTCCAAACCCACAAGTAAAAAATTACCCTAAAATAAAATGAAAAATGAATAGGACTTTTATATGGATTCCACCTGGTCTTTTTTGCTTTATTACAAGTCCCTAAAACTCATTTTTACCTTCAGCTTTTAAAAAAGAATGGGCAAAACCCAATAACTGATCAAACTAGTGTCAATCAGTCCTCACCTCCGGTTCAGGAACAGCTTCAGTTTGAAATCGGGCTCATTTTTTCAGGCGTTTTATGAAAAATAGGCCCTATGCATAAGGGGTTAAAGCCCTCCATGAACCGTCTGAGTCACGTGACGAGATTCACGACCCATCTAAATCACGTGATCGACGCTTTGAATCACATTAAAGTGTTTCGAATCGCATGCGCTTCAGGACCTTGAAACTGCAAACCACTGAAAGCGACCACAACAACGAAAGTGACTCCAAGAATCACAACTGCAGTGGGCCGTAGTGAAACACGCCATAAAACACAAAGAAGCAGAAGAACCCGCGCCAAAACGCACTAGTCAAAGGAGAAATGAAAGTCTTCGCATGGAAGTAGCACTGTCTTCACGAAATACTTGTTCGAAGTAAGTGCCGAGCTGCTGGGCCCTGGCCCCAAAACCAGAGTAATTCATTCAATGTGTTTGGTTAAAATAATTTATATTAGCCGACTTTTTGTTTAGTTGGAACCGAACATAACGACAAGTGAAACTTATCAAATGTGCCACGTTGTTATAAAGCTAACTTTAGTTCATGCAGTGCGTTTGTTATTGTGGAATGTGGAAATATGTTCGTAGGTCTAATTTGTATAGTTTATTGCTTTTTTGTGGTTTGTGAACTTGATTTAACTGACACTTCAGTTTAGAACAGTACTTATATCAAATTGAGAAAAGTGATTTTGCATTACACAAACCGCTTACATAAACATGATTCAGCGGAATAATCAAAGATTTACGATAAGAAATCCATCGTATTTTGTGACGCATATTTATTTTATAATGCCGCTTCAACAAGGCCATTGAAGTATTTCATTTACCGTTTGATATAAAAATAAATAACCCCCTAGTGACTACAAGCAGTGATTAGAGTGAAAACGTTCCTTTTTAGAATGAATCTACGAGTTCGACTCAACAGGCATCAGACCAGACCCGTCGGTGTGGAGCTTCCTTGAAGAAGAGCCCTACGTTTATCAGAGCTTACAGACCATATCAGGCAGGACACTGCTGCCTTCACAGGGCCTGAGGTCAGACGTGAACCTGGATGAATGTCACCAAACGAGCATTAAAATCTTAAGCCCTTGTTGTTCTCTCCCAGTACCCATACACAGAGTTCAGCCTGTCCTTGAAATGGCACAGAACACTCATTTTCAGACGATGAGACAGACTTTTCTATCGTCTTGCTAGCTCATCGTGTTCTGGAGAGCTATTTGATTTGATCCTTGTTGTTTGTCATTTACCTGCCTGGACATGTTGTTGTTTGACTGTTCAAATCTCTCAGCCCTCCACGGAGCAAGACGCCTTCACAATTACTTTGCTGTTGATATTCATACAATGAAGTTAGTGTTTGTTACATTCATTGTCATTGACAAAGTTCTTAGAAAAAATAATAAATAAAAATGTTCTTCATGTTATACCAAAATCGAGCGACAGGAAATGTTAAAAGAAAAACGCCCATGATTATGATATTTCTTGCTTAACTTTACTTCTTCATCTGCTATAGCCCAGCTGCAGCAGCCCTGCCAATCAACCAGGGAAGTCCTTGGAGTCTGAACAGGCCCGTCCCCAGTTGGGAGGCCCATGTTATGCCAGCCCGAACCCAGAAAAGATGGGGCAAGGCTCCTCGTTTCTCTTGAACTCCTCTATCATGGAGCCCACAGCACAAGTCCCAGTGATATGCCCATCAATTGTTGTGGTTCTTTTTTGGGACACTTGCTTGATGCTCGAAACCAGGGAATTTTACTCAATTGAGGTATGATATAGCAGGTTAGGGGTTACACCAAAACAATGATTTAGAAGAAATGGTAATCCTGGGCCAAATTGCCAAATATACATGTACTTTAAGTTTTAGAAATTCCAATGGCCTGTTGAGGAAAAAACGGGTCATGCCCCTTGTCTTGAACTGTCTGCCCAGGGATGGTGAGTCAGTGGATCCATGCCTGCTGTGAGGTGGAGAGGAGCAGGGGGAGTTTAACAAGCTGAAGTACAGTACATGCCTAGATGCTCTATACCAAAATACCCAAGCATTTTCTTGGCAGGGGCCTGGTTGGGGTCGGCACCGGCCCTAACACTTGTCAATTAATGGTAAATTTTTGTGATACATCAAGAGAAATTTTCTTCCCTTCATTGTTGAGGTTTTTGTAAAAAATGTTTTCTCTCCTCCTATAGCAACTTTGAAAGTTAATGAAAAAGCATGTGCCAGTTGCGATAAAAACTATGTTTGGATCCAAAATCCAGGCTTATGTGACCAATGATGTGGCCAGGTTAGGCAGCTCTGTTTTCACTTGGAGGTCGTTAGAGACTGACAGCAGTACTTTCAAGAAGTCAACATGGCTGAGAGTCACCATACCTAATTTTTTCTATTTTCTTGTGTATTTATAGGGAGCATGCATGCTGCAGCTTTCAAAAGGTCTGACAGTAGAAACCTGTCCAAAATATACCAAAGACATGCTGGCATTATTCCTCTGATTGCTTGCTTTGCCTAGAGAAAGCGTGTGCTCCCCAGTTATTTCTGATATAATGACAGTCTTTGATAAATAATCGCTTACACTTACTGTTTTTGTTCTGTGTTTGGCCTCTTTAGCCATGGCTTTGCCTGTAGCCTTTGGTTCTTCCTGCTCTTCCACCGGAGCTCCCTCCTCCAGGAGTACTAAGGCTACTGGACTGTTACACTCTCTGACAAGGCTGTCAACTGGTCCAGCAAATACACGTTTCTCCATCTACCCCACAATTCTGACCTCCTTACTCTGTCTGGACCAGCATCTCTTTCTTGGAGAGAACTTCCAGGAGTTTCGTGAGAGCAAAATTTATGGGCGCAAGACTGGTTGATTCATTTTCTTAAAACAAAAATAAAGAAGAAAAGGCGTATTTGACATTCAGAGCTCTATTTGGGATTTTCCAAGTAATCAAATTTAGTTGTAATAATAGATTAATGTTTCTGCCACTGGTTTGTCAAAAGGATTGGAATTTGTCAATTTAAATGACTTGATTAAAAGGTCTAGTGTGCAAATTGCTTGTTTGCCACCCTAGCTCCTGACGCTTAGGAAATCGTTCCAGAAAGAACACCAACTGGGAAAGAGGTGAAGGCTGAAAAAGTACATAAGTACTTTTGATTTTTTTTTGATGTTGAAGTTGTTTTTTAAAATGTTATATACATTTTCAGCTTTATAGAAGACAATACAAAATTCGCAAGGGAACGTTCACCAACTGAGGCCTCATCTAGTTACCTTCCTCCATATCCCAGCTCCTGGTCCCATTTGGCAAGTGCGGCAATGTGTGGTTGTCACCTTCCAATGCGCCAATTTTTGAACCTTTTCCAGGAATTATTGGTGATGAATATGACCAGAGACCAGTCCTTCCACGTGTCATGTTACCCCGCCCCCGACATTATCCTATTAATCCATTTAACTGAGACAGAGGTTTCATCTGACATATGGCGTTTTTGTGTGTTAAATTGCATGTTATTATGTTGACTAAATTGTATTTATTGAAATGTGAATCAGTGACTAAAGTTAAATAACCCACATGTTTTGTGCTGCCCGGTGGTTTAGTGGTTAAGGCACAGCACATAGGCTCCTAGTGCAACCGGCCGCAGTGTTGTGAGTCCGACTCTGACATTTATGCATGTCCTTCCTTCACTCTCATCCCCCATTTCATGCTTTCTTTCCTGGCTAATAAAGCCTCCGGCCCAAAAATCTATTTATTTTTTAAAATAACCTACATGTTTGTTATACAATATCTAATGCTTGATTTGATAGGACAAGATGAGATGAGTCATGAGGTTGGGTCCACAAGACAATTTGTTAATTTGTTATAAAGACATTGTGTGGTTCAGTTTACAATGTTGGCTTCACAAATGTACACTTTTATGCATACTGTATCAAAATATTTGAACAGAACAAATAAACCAACGTTGGTGTATTGTAACCGTAGTGATTCACATTGTACAGTCTGACAGCAGGACAGACCTGTAGAACCTCTCCTTCACACAGCAAGAGTGGATCAGTCGTTGAAGCTGGTCAGGATGTCCTTTCTTCCTCTCGCTTTTCTCTGCTGCTCCAACAGACCACATCATGGCTGTTGCCACCACAAAGTCAGAAGGTCCTTGCTCCAAAAAAACACCTTGAATGGCACAGCCTGCTCTGGTCCTTCCTGTTCTGTGCATCTGTGTTATGAGTCCAGTCCAGTTTGTTATTCCCAGGTGCTTGTATGAGTCTCGGTTCTCAATGTTGCTTCCCTGGATGCTCTCAAGTAAGGGGGTAATGTTTTTGGTGTCATTGTAGCACTGCTTTTTGGAACTACAGCTCTTTGAGCTGTGTAACACAATTGTCGAAGTCAAATGTAAACACTTTTAATCCTGTGTGAACTTGTTACATGAGATCTTCCTTAGTCAAAAAATACTATTTTATAAAGTCCTAGATATATACCATGGCCCATTAAGCCTATTGGAATCCAGTAGGACAAAAGAAATCCTTTCAGAAACCCCCAATTATGGGGGACAATAGTCCCTTCCCTCATACGTAAATATTAGATAAATATCCCCACTGTATTTTACTAAACAATCGGCAACAATTATTTTTTTATGTACAAAAATCACGTCATCCTTTGTCTTAAAACGAGGCGTGCACTTGATTTACACCACCAGCTCTGTAGGGATGGGCGGAGTTTAGACAGTTGATTTGGTCTAACGCGAAATTACTCCAGTAAACAACCACTTTGATTTGTACTAACTTTTGCGTTGATCCACAACCACAATGATCAATCATTGACTCACACTGTAATGAGCTGTCATCGTTACTCTGCTTCACAGCGGTAATCCTTCTGGTGTTGTGTCTCTTTAAGAGCGTCATATTGTTACCGGAAGTGTTAGGGGTGTTTCCAGCTGATCCACACAACAGAAGAACCCGTCTCCCCGTGTGGCCACTGTCTGCTGTCTGTTTGCGCTTTTCCACGGCCAAAGATCACGGAGAGCGGGGTTCGGGCGAAACGGAGTCCCCCTTTTTCAGTCAATAACACCAAAGGCCCCGGGAGCCTCTCTGTCGCACCGCTCCGCTCTGCAGCCGCTGTCAGTGGTTGTTGTTGGATTGGACTGTCATGATCCCAGCGCGGAGATGGCGTCTGTACCCGGTTTGTGTGATGCCGTCGGGCCCGCTGTGGAGGAGGACAACGGAGACCTGGACCAATCTCTGGGGCAGATGCTGAAGGCCATCGCCGACGAGCGGAACCGACTCAGCATCAGACAGGAGCTCAGCGGACTCGGTGAGCGTGCGTCCGCGTGGCCTTTATCTGGTTTAGCCCAAAAGTGAAAACATTTGGCTCCGATCTCCTTTTTGTTACTTCCCTGCTACAACACGTCTTTATCTTGATTAACGTCAACATGACTTCTTCTTTAACGAGTTCATCACATGACCCTTACGTGCAGAATGGATTTTCTATATCACGACTCGGGCAACAACAATGGTAGTCGCCATGCTGTTATTGGTAATCATAGACATGGAAAACCCTCTCGTCCACAACTGTGCCTGCCATGTAAATCTAGTTTTACATTCACAGAGGGAGAAATGAAGAGCAGATGGCAAAAACCTTGATTTCAGAAGCCCTCAAATAGGATCAGAAGAACAAATTGTTTCAGATTTAGAGTCGGCTACATCAAATTCCATTCAATCTGATGTAGGTTGTGTCCACACTTGCACTCATTCTAGAGTCCATCTTAAGGGGTTTGTGAAATAAGACTGGACTAAGGGTTGGTAGTTCCTCTTCATCCACCACCACTGTCTCTAGAGGATATTGTGCAGATGAGCATCAGCTGGATCTGGGGACTATTGTGAAGCTTTTTGTAGGTCATTTGTTCTGACAGTGAAGTCAAGAGAGCTTTGTTCATGCTTTCCACTTGTGCCTGTGATGGACATGTTTACGGCTAATACTGGGGAGAAAAGTGCTACTTGTGCCCCCTTTTCTTTATGTGAGGGAATGTTTTTGATGACACATCAGTGAGCTTATCATGTCCTAACATACCACAGTAGATACAACCATTTTGCTTCCTGTTGATCTGTGTAAATATGTGTCTTTATGACTCACAAAATCCAACAGTGGCCCCTTATGCGTTAAACAGCCCCACGTGATGTCTCCTGCATGGCCTAAAGCTGTATGTTATCAATTCCTCATCATGTAGTGATAATGACTTGACTCTGGTTCAGCTGACACATTAACATCTCACTCTGTGACGTTAATGTCTCATGGAGATGTGCATGTGAGAGCATGGAGATATGATACTATCAGGCCAAGTTACAGGGCAGATCTGTGGAGAGGTGACCCCGCTCACAGTAAGCATGTGGAACATTCCGGACAACGCAATAACATCTTTTTGGAAACAAGCATGTAGTACAAAAAGTACTTTTATGTGGCACAATGCTCAGACCAAACAGTACACAGCACAGGGAAGGAGTTACCGGTAATTGTTAATAGTTAATACTAGATGGTTCATCTACCAATTGAGTTTATCAGCTTTGTCGGTCATTGACAGGATTCAGTCCTCTTCAGTTTTGGTCAAACTGCAATCAACTTAGAAATAGGAAACGCAAGCATAAAGTATCCTCTTTCTCTCCTCTTTCTTTCTCTCTCTTTTTTTTTACGGTATAGCGTAAAACACATACTTTGAAGACGAACAACTACGGTAGTTGGCGGTAAATGCACCTTTTCAGTTGGCTGCCAACTACCATTAAGAGTAACACAAGAACCACAACAACTAGATTTGATAAAGGACAAGAGTTGTGGTTTAACACGACTGATGTATTTTTGAAATGGGATGTCCAACTATAAATAGCATCACATTTTTGTCTAGACGTCTTCTGCAGCAGCTAAACATATACAAAATAACCTTGAAAAACAAAACCCTCTCAAATGCAGATGACATTTTGGTAAATTAATAACTAGTGACATCCACGGTCTTCTGTTGACAGTGGGTCATTTTCAAGTGAAAGTAATTTGGATACAGAACTTGGCATGCAGTTATCTCATTGACCTCATTTGTGTGCAAACAATCAATGGCCTTTTTTCAACTGCCAATCAATATAAACAAATATGTACTGAAGAAGTAATTGACCCTGCTGAAGTCTATTATTGTATTGTTGAAAACTGTTAAAAGCATAGTTCAAAACGGTTAGCTTGACAAAAGACTACATGTGTTAAGTTAGAACATAAAAACATAACATAACAATGGTAATGGCGGCAGTATTTTCAGGTTTTCTAAAGTAGCTCCATCAGAAAGTTGAACTACCGGTTGCTTGGCAATAGTTGCTAAGTGGCAGGTGCCAGTAGATGATAGAGCACCCTCGGGGCTATGTGGGGGTGGTCGTCTGACTCTGATGGTATTACAAGTGTCCCTACATTGTTCTTTGACTGAATGTAGTCACCGGTCCTTGGTGCGTCCTTGTCGACAGCAAAATTATGCTCTGTAAATAACATTAATGTGTTCCTTCAGGTTGCTTTAAGGATGACCGCATTGTGTTTTGGACATGGATGTTTTCCACATACTTCATGGAGAAGTGGGCTCCACGACAAGACGACATGCTCTTCTACGTTCGGCGGAAGTTGTCCTATGTCAACACTGACAACACAGAGGGCAAAAAGGTGAGAAGACGATTGAGCCTTGTGTTTTTATTAAAGATGTTTCCTTTCATAATTGTGACGTTCGATGTGCTAGGTGGAGGTTGAGGTGTTCAGGAGAGACTCTAAGAAACTGCCAGGCCTTGGAGATCCTGACATAGACTGGGAGGAGAGTGTCTACCTGAATCTTATTCTGCAAAAGGTAACTAAGATTAAATACAGTACATCAATAGATATCTGTGTACAGTGTGCGCTGGATTCAGGTCCTAATGTAATGTTGTGCTTCTCTCCCAAACTTCTCCAGTTGGATTATATAGTGACATGTGCAGTCTGCACACGCTCAGAAGCAGGGGATATCCACATCCATAAAAAGAAATGTCAGGTGTGAGAGGACCGTGACAATACAACTGCTTAATTTTACTTTTTCCTATGTTTACATGATTTTATACTTCTTCCAGGAGGTGTTTGCTTCACCCAGTAAACATGCAATGGACAGCAAAGGAGAAGAGTCCAAGATGAGCTACCCAAACATCTTCTTCATGATTGATAACTTTGAGGAGGTAAGAAAACGTCTACAATCACTTGAACAGGTGACCGTAGTAGTGGTAGTAGTAGTGTGCTCATTCATTCAGGGACCATGAAATGTTCGTGCATGCTCACACCAAAGCCACTTTCAATAATGACAAACCCTGGTTCACACCAAAACTGAGGCCGTTAAGGCAGCAGAGAAGGAGGCAGCGTACAGGGCTGGTGACAGAGAGCGCTACAAAGACGCGAAGTATGGATTTAGCTGGGAGGTGTAGAGGGCGAGATCACAGTACAATACGCGTCTGAAGCAGCAGTTCTTCGGCTTCTCACCAACTACAAGCTCAGAGCCCCCCCTTCAGCAGACGACCGGAAACTGGCTAAGCAGCTCGGCTCCTTCTATTGTAGATTTGATGTGACACCCATCCCCCACTGTGGCCACCTCTGCCAACTCAACCCCGGTCCCCCCCACCTCCTCCACCACTCTCACAGTTCAGGAACAGGATGTAAACAGACTATTTCGGAAATCCAACCCCCGAAAAGCCTCGGCGCCAGACGGTTTCTCCCGCCACTTTAAGACACTGTGCAGGAGTGCTGCCCCCCGTCTTCAATGACATTTTTAACACCTCCCTGGAGTCATGCCACGTCCCAGCATGCTTCAAGTCGCCCATCTTTGTCCCTGTCAAGAATCCCTGGATCACTGGACTTAATGACTACAGACCTGTGGCGCTGATGTCTGTAGTCATCAAGTCATTTGAACGCCTTGTCTTGCCTGACCTCAAGTCCTTCACCTCCCCCCTGCTGGACCCCCTGCAGTTCGTCTACAGAGCCAACAGGTCTTCCATCAACGCCATCAACCTGGCACTCCACTTCATCTTGCAGCATCTGGACACCCTGGGAACCTATGCCAGGATCCTGTTTGTGGACTTCAGCTCTGCATTCATCACCATCCTCCCTGCTCTGCTCCAGGACAAGCTCTCCCAGCTCAACGTGCCTGACTCCACCTGCAGGTGGATCATTGACTTCCTGAGGGATCGGAGGCAGTACGTGCGGCTCGGGAAGAATGTCTCAGACACTTGGACTATCAGCAAAGGGTCTCTACAGGGCTGTGTGTACTTTCTCCTCTGCTCTTCCCCCTGTACACCAACTGCTACACCTCCATCCACAACTCCGTAAAACTGATCAAGTTTGCAGACGACACCACTCTCATCTGGCTCATCTTGGACGGGGATGAGTCTGTCTACTGGAGGGAGGTGGACCGGCTGGTGTCCTGGTGCAGCGGTAACCTGGAGTTCAATGCCCAGAAGACAGTGGAGATTATCCCCCTCACCATCACAGACTTCCCCCATCACCACCGTGGACTCCTTCTGCTTCCTCGGCACCACCATCACCCAGGACCTCAAGTGGAGAGCCCACCATCAGCTCCCTCATCAAGAAGGCCAAGCAGAGGATGTACTTCCTGCGGCAGCTGAGGAAAGCCAAGCTGCTGCCTGCGCAGATGATGGTGCAGTTCTACACGGCCATTGTTGAGTCCATCCTCACCACCGGATCACCGCTGACCCTTCTCACCCTGTTCATGGTCTATTTGAACCACTCCCCTCAGGCAGGATGTTACGGTCCATCCGAAACTAGAACCTCCCGCCACTGTTTCTTTCCCTCTGCCGTTGGCCTCATGAACACTTTTTAAACACCTCTCACTTTAACTATAATTTAATCACTCACTGCACTGCACTGTCACTTTCTGCACTACATCTGTAAATTCTACCTGCCTATTTTTATTTTTATCTTATAGCACATTTTTATTTTGATCCTATATAGCGGCTTCAAATTGTTTTTTTGTCTGACTTTAATGGCAAAAAACCTATTCTGATTCACTGTTGGTCAGCTGGCGAAAGCAGATCATTTTTAAATCAATGGGCCATTTGGGGTTTGAACAATGAAAATATTTGTAATTCGGATGTTTTGACATCAAAATTGAGATGTTGATGTGTTTTTATTGTTGTAGGTGTTCAGTGATATGACTGTGGGCGAAGGAGAGATGGTGTGCGTGGAGCTGGTGGCGAGTGACAAAAGCAACACTTTCCAGGGAGTCATCTTCCAGGGATCTATTCGCTACGAAGCACTGAGAAAGGTCTACGACAACCGGGTGAGACCCATAAACATGATGACATGTCTTAAAAGAGACTTATTGGGTTTTTGTTCAGGTGATCAGTATTCAACATTACATTTTGTTGAATATTAATCACATTTTGTTCATTGTAAATCTCAATATTGCTCTAAAACGACTTAATAATTGTCCATTGACTTCCTGTTCAAAACTGCAGAACTGATGAGCCTCTTCATAGCGACATTTCACCATAGCATATTGTCTTATACGTTACATTTTTGAAAAGTGGCTTTTTAGAACCCTACTTGTGCCACTCGCTTGATCACGGTGTTCTGATGATTATAGTCTGTGCTTTAGGTGAGCGTTGCTGCTAAAATGGCCCAACGTATGTCATTCGGCTTCTATAAGTACAACAACATGGAGTTTGTGAGGATGAAAGGTCCTCAAGGCAAAGGGCACGCAGAGATGGCTGTTAGCAGAGTCCCGACTGGTGACACATCCCCTTGTGGCACAGAGGAAGACCAGATGTCACCAATGCATGAAAAGGTAAGAACAACTCAATTTATTCTCCTTTATTTCAAACTTGCTACATAAAGACCCTCATTTTGACTCTGCTGAAATGAGGTCGTAATCAATAATAGATGTTGGTAGATGGTATTCAGTCATTCAGCTTCGATTGCATGTTTTATAGAAGTGTAATACTTTCAGCTGTATTATTATAGTCAAACTTTGGGCCTTAAGGGTAGAGGTCTGGCAGCGTGTTAATTTCTAACTGTAAATGTGGGTGGGTTGTTGTAGGTAACGTCGTTCAGCACTCCTCCGACCCCGGAACGAAACAGACCCTCCTTTTTCTCACCGTCACTACGCCGCAAAGTACCTCGAAACCGAATTGCTGAGATGAAGAAGTCTCACTCTGCCAACGACAGCGAGGAGTTTTTCAGGGAGGAGGATGATGAAGGTAACGCCACTTTACCCATCAAGGGAAATAATTTGGCCCGAACTAACTTGGCACTCACTTTAAGGTATATATTAATATAAATGGTAACACAAAGCAGACATTTTAGAAGTATCATGTACGAATTTGTAAAGAAATAAAAGTACGGTAAATGTTGAAAATGTTTAGGAAAGGAAATCAGTGCATAAATACATACTGCACTGGTTAGTAAATAAAGTATATTCATATGGTTATCTTAAACACGGTCGGTACACCTTTTGGATAGAAAACGTTGCATTTACAGGTGCACTAGGTCAGGGGTCCGGTACCTGCCCGCTGTTATTGTTTTGCCTGTGATGTTCCACAGTATGGCAATATTATTATGGCATCTTACTCTGTGGAGATAAGCAGTTGACAATACTTGGCCAGGTTATTGGTTAGATCTGAGGTGAGTCGACTCCGCTCATGGTGAGAATGCATTTTTTGAGCAGTAAAAAATGTGTAATTGACTTAATGCAAGATAGATAAGTTTAGTGCCATACTGCGGAACATATCAGGCAAAATAATAACATCTCAGCTGTTGAGATGTCACAAGCAGGTGACAGAAAAGTTACATTCTGCAAAATTATGATATTTTTTCATAACTTTAGAATTAAGTGCAGTAGTATGATTAAAGAACATATTTTATTTATTCATTAACATATTCCATTTTTAGAAAAACGCCCTTTAAATCCTCACCTATCTTTTGATATTTTCTATATTTAGATATCCACACAGCCACCAACCTGCGTTCTCGCTCTTTGTCGGGAACGGGGCGCTCCCTCGTTGGCTCCTGGCTCAAACTGAATCGGACAGAGGACTACTTCCTGCTCTACTCCCACTTGACCTACATCACTCTGCCACTGCACCGCATCACTACAGGTCAGAGGTCATGGACGGAATTTCACAAATACTTGAGCTAGTCATCATGAGATCCCGTTTAGACCTTGTTTAACCCTGTTTTTTGTGGTTATCTTGGTTTAGACCAGGTTCAGATCTTCTCAAAAATGATCTGATAGTTCTTTTAATATATTCAATCTGCCTTGGAAACATTAATGACTTCTGTGGCGTGTACTGCCATTGTCTTTAGAAAAATGCCTCAGTGTTTTCTCATGTGTTGTATGCTTACCAAAGTGTTGTTTTTGCATGTTTTCACTCGTAGACATCCTCGAAGTGCGGCAGAAGCCTATTCTGATGACATAGCATAACGCCACCCAGCATTGTTACCAAGTGCCTCCCTGCTGTAGGCCCCTGAGACAACAGCGCCACCTGTAGTCACACGGTTGCAAACATCTGACATCTGGGACGATCAAAACCAGCCATTCAAGAAGTGCCTCTTCTTTCTTTTAATTTCCTGCTGTTTGGACAGGAAGGTCGTCTCTATGGAAACAGCAATGGGGAGGAGCACGTGACCGGGTGTGAAATGGCACTGGCTGGACTCGGACTATGAGAATAAAAGAATGTCAGCTTTCCTGTAAATATTCTGCTGCTTCACTGATCATTGAGACTATGCGAATTGGATCTTTTTATGTTTTTATCCACTGCAGCAGGTGCTTTTAAGTCTCTCGTTTTATGTAGCTCTGTTGGAGAAAAAAAACTTGAAGTTGAAATGAGAAGGTTCAGCGTGGGTCAGACACGGGCGTTGATAAAGACTATTAACAAACCTAATACAGCTAACTAACAATAAGTAGGTCAACTAATCTCTCCCTGTCTTTTTATTCTGCTTAAATTGTGTGACTTCCGCATAATTGCACCCATACATTCAAGATAATGTATTGTTTTACTGCTATGTTTAGGTTCATTTTTATTTATTTATAGCATTTTTACTAAAAAAGGGATGTGACCTGTTACAAAGGAGATGTTTTATCAAGCAACAAAAAGTATTGAGGACATTTTATAAACTGAAGATAAGCTGTGGTGGATATAGAACCATTTTTCTAACTTACTTACTAACATACTGTGCATTTTGCTTTTGCTTTTGTTTGGAACCTGTATCGAACCTGTATCAAAGAAGAAGCTCAACAGAATCAGACTTACAAAGGGAAGAGTATTGTGCGTTTACACTGTCACAAAATAGAAAATTCTCAAGGGATTTGGGGGTATTCAAATGAACAATTATGATATATGTTCTCCCGAAGTGTGCTCCTCAAGCCTTAAATGTACCCAATGTAATTGTTTTATTTAATTTTAAAATACATTAATTATTTCACAATTGACCAGCCAAGGCTTCCAAAGATCCAGCAATCATAATCCATTCCTTCACAAATCTGTTATATCACTGGATACCTGTGCTTTTTGTAAGTGAAGTAAACTTCCCTGCATGTATAAATCATGTTCAGAAACCACAGACCAAATCCAAAACGGACAGTCATTATCGGAGGTCATTACAGATTAAGTTGAGATGTTGGCGTGTTAGCACCGGTTTGCACTCAGAGATGAAGCCATTGATCAAAGTCAGTCATCAGTGTTGTGTGTGTGCGTGTGTGCGTGGATTTTTCACTAAAGCAGGGCACCTTCCAGTGTTGTATGATAAAATAGTTCCTCCAGCTGAATGTAGGCTGCTTGATGGCAAACATTGCTTTAACTATTTGATACTATAAGATAAATCCAAGTGTGCACTGTAAATGCTACTAACTAGAACCTTTTTTTATTCTGACTATTAAGCTTTTGCTGTCATTGTCAGCTTTTGTACACATATCCAGCAATGTGCATGTTACTTCACTTTGTTGTTTTTGTTTCCAAAACTGTTGCCTACATTTTCCTGTACTTGTTTATTAAATTGTACCTTGAAAAAATGAAAAGGTTATGATTACTCCAGGCCTACACTGGGCCTAACCACGCCAGTTACTCCGTGCAAAACTTGAGTTGCAAATATTGAGTTCATTTATTTTCAAACGATTACTATCGCTTAATAGCGTTCAATCATTTATTAAAAAAACGTTTTCCTATTTATCTTGACAAGAAGGTCGTTATGATGCCCATCTTAAATTTAAACCCTCACTGTGTTTTCTGGCCCCATTTTTGTATGTAAATGTTATGTAAAAGTAGATATCTTATAGATCTATGTTTTGTGCGCTAGACGAAAGAAAAAGCAGGAGTCACGTGATCTACCGTAGTTCCGGTGTGAATTTGACGTACACTGGCTCCGCCCTCCAACTTCCTCTTTTACCGTGGCAGTGAGCGAGAGGCACCATGAAGGCGTCCGGCACAGTACGTAAAAACCTTATTGTAGGCTGTAATTTTGCCATACACAGCAGTAACTTTGCCAATGGACGTATTAAGACATAAGTTAACCACCATCCGTCGATATTGTGAAGTAGATATGCATGCTCATATTCTATAATACATTTTCCTTGCGGAGTTTTAGCGGCTACAACATGGCGCCGTCAGCACCATGTGGACGATGGTGATTGTAATGAGATTCAGTGTGTCTTGTTGATGGCCACCCTTTTTAATGTCTTAAACATGTCTTACTTGTTTATATACCCCTTAAATACGGGACACAGCCGTTGTTAGTGGAAAGTAAACCAGATAATGTTAACGTTTGTAGTGGTAATTGTACAAATCGACTACTGTCGATTTTAAGGAATTAGTTTTATCAGGGTTAATTCGAAATGGCGAATTATTGAAATTCTGAAGCCTAAAAATGCACCCTAACCCAAAGTTCATATCTTAATTATGGTATGATCTTGTCTGGTGTGCAAATAGTAAATTGTTCCTTGTCGCCTTTCTCTGTTGCTGCTTCTGTGCCTTTGAAAGTGAATTCAAGGATCAACATGTTAAATGTACATGTATTCTTACACGCATGCTAAAATGTTGTCTTGTGTTCAGCTAAGGGAGTATAAAGTCATTGGGCGTCTGCTGCCCTCTGCCAAAAATCCTGCACCTCCTCTCTATCGGATGAGGATCTTTGCACCCAACCATGTTGTGGCCAAGTCTCGCTTCTGGTACTTTGTGTCTCAACTGAGAAAAATGAAGAAGGCGTCTGGTGAGACGGTCTACTGTGGACTGGTAAGTTTTGAAAAATGTGTCCCTTTTTTTTAATTATAATTATAAATTGTTTAACTTTGCTTGCGTTTCTCCCCTTCAGGTTCATGAGAAAACGCCACTGAAGGTGAAGAACTTTGGCATTTGGCTGCGTTATGACTCTCGTAGTGGCACCCACAACATGTACAGAGAGTACAGGGATCTGACCACCTCTGGAGCTGTCACTCAGTGCTGTAAGTTACACAATCCCCACTTTCCTCCATATATTTCCTTTTTAGTTTTGCTCAACATGCCATTATCATGCCATATCAACATTTTAAACAACCATTATGCATTTAGGGACAATTTGAGTTTGGTGCCATCTACTGGCTGCAGAGGGAATTTAAGAAACCTTTCAAAACATGTTTAAGCTGCCTCTCAGCAGTGTTTTTGACACTTGTGAGAGGCGTTTCTAACCAGGATTTGTTAAACTACTGTGAAAGAAGTTAAATGGTCATGTGTTTGTTTTTAATGCGGGAACAATGTGTTAAAAAAGCTCTCATGTGTCCTTTTTAAGGGAAAATATTCAACTTTTAATTTTAAATGTCCTGCATAAAGCTGGGCAGTATGGCAAAAAGTTTTTGCCTCATTTGCATTTTTGTATTCAATTTCACTTTATGAACACATACTAATGCCGTTGAAAATAAGACACAATAACACAAGTTTGGCGGTGGATCTCTTGCTTTAAAGACCCAAACACGTACAGTTAAATTCAGATTGTAAGCTACTTCTCCCATGCTTTGAACCTTGCGGCCTATACAACGATACGGCTCATTTAGATATTTTTACAAGCTAGGGGCGCTTTAACAGGAAGCTCTCCCTCTTGCTCACTTTCTACTTGCAAGAGCGGAGCCAGATTTGGAGAAGACCCAGACGGAGAAATCAAGGAGATCGTACATGTTCTCTGTATGCTAAGCTTCAAAATACTGTTGTTACGATCCGATTCACTGAGAAACGGATTGAATGAAATCTAGACGTGTCTAAATGCAAAGTTGCACGGACATGAGACACAACGGTCACCACCACGCACCATCTTTCTGTGTAAATATATCATGTCACTAAGGGTACACCGGGTGTATAGACGGCCTATACGCACAATTCATTTTTTATTGGGTTTTGGCGCGCCTTTATATTCAGTGGTCCACGTTTATGGCAATGACAGAATTGTGGTTCAAATTTGATTAAAAGTCCAGTACTGTAAAAATCCCACTTGACATTTTTGCTGTAATGGTGTTGATCTGTGCAGATCGTGATATGGGAGCTCGCCACCGTGCTCGTGCTCATGCCATCCAGATCATGAAAGTCCAGATTATCCCTGCTAACAAATGCCGCAGACCTGCCATCAAGCAGTTCCACGTGAGTATCTCTTCAAATGCTGCACAAAAAGCGGGTCTCTCTCTGGGCTGTCCGTCATTGTCGGTGCCAGTAAACAAACCCGCAAAAGTACTGGCCAGATTCCTCTTCCAGTTTTTTTTATATCACCCAAAATCTGGTGGTTAGAAACTGGCTACAATTTAAAATAAGATCAAAATTCATTTTTGGGTGTGGAGATCAGCTTTTAAGGGAGGAAAAGTAAGTTTTCCTTAAAATCCACAAACATTTGCTTGTAAAAAGGGATTTCCCCTTGTGGAACTGCAGTCAGGATGAAGAGTAGCAAAATATGAAATCTACAGAAATTTTAATTTCTTATTTTCAAAAAAGGACCAGACTGATTTTTAGTAAATATCAATTCACTGGTTTTTTAACTTTTATTGACAAAATAAGTTTCAGATAATGTTTGCGTGTCACATTTAATTCTGCATAAAGTATATTTATTATCCAAACTAGTCTCATACCAAACATTTTCTTCTTCTCTTCAGGACTCCAAGATCAAGTTCCCTCTGCCCCACAGGGTCCTGCGCCGTCAGCACAAACCACGTTTCACCACCAAGAGACCAAACACCTTCTTCTAAAAATGTTTGTGGTTTTGTGCAGAAATAAAAATTACAAATACACAAGTCTTTGTTTTCATTTAATGTGTAAAATGGGAATTGCACTAACTGAGTTTTGAATATAGCCCATTGTTGCCATTTCATACACAAGACTTTAAAAATCAGTCCGCCTGTGGCTGCATTTGCACTACATCTACAATGTGAAGATTATGTAAATTTAATCAAGAGAACAATATAGGAAAATGTTTTTTGGAGGGATTGATGCATTCAACAGATGGTGAACTAAAGCTGTGTATATACACACAGAAAAAAAAAAAAAAAGCCCATCTCATCCTCCTTTGGTGGACATGTCCCTCTACCAGAGACCAAGGAGATAGTGTTATCTTTGCCGTTCTAGTACTGGACTCTGAGGTCTTTTTTTTTTTCCCCCTGGGATCTGGTGTGTAGCTGCTCGAGTTAAGGGGTCACTGCTCCGATGACCACAGGCACCGCTTTCGCCTTCAAGGATTAACATGTTAAATGTACAGGGAAAACAGGGACTAAACCAAGACCAAACTAGTGCTAACCCAGAATTAAACCAATAAATAAGATTTTTAAAATAATTTGATATATTTGAAAGACGGGGAGGGGGACGGATTAAATCGCTTGGAGGGCCTGATGTTGAATAGCCCTGGTGTACAGTCTCAGGGCGCTGGATTTGGGGTGAAACACTCCATGCATGGTGAGCAGCTTTTACGTCATAACATTTGTGGTCTGTATCTCTTCTTTTGGCCACCTTATTATTCTTGCAGGGAATCTGATCACTGGCAGGGTGCAACTGTTTATTATAATCAATCCAGGCAGTGCACAGGTGATGTGTTGGGTACTGAAGTCTTGAGAGGCTGTTCTGTCAACCAGATGGCTCCTCTGGTGTCTTTGCCAGTGCCCTTTTGTGCGTTGCTCATGTATTGATTCATGTGCCCACTTATCTTGGCTGCAAGGATGCCTGACATGAGCTTCCATGTTGTGGAGAGACAGGTTATTGGCCGATAGTTGGATGGGACTGTACCCCTGGAGGGATCATTCAGGATCAGCATTGGACGCCCTTCGGTTAGCCATTCAGGGTGAGTTCAGCTGGTTCATTTGTGCTGCCAGGCGTGAATGACCTGACATGATTCTGACATATATGTATCACTTTTTGACACTCAAAGATGCTCTACATTGTGGCATTCACTCACTCCACAGTTCCTTATAGTAAGCTATTATTGGAGCTATGGTTGCCCTGAGTCCTCCGACCACCACCAATTGTCATGTATTCAATTGTCATGTGTGGCACTAGCCACACCCCAGTGGTCTCCGATCCAAGTCCTAACCAGGTTCTGACTTTCTTAGCTTCAGAGATCTGATGAGAAAGTGCTTCAAAAAGCTGGCTTGGGCAATTCAAGTAAAGATTGTGATGTCAACAATAAAGTTTGTTTTGTCAAGGTGCACTGAAAACTGATTGTTGCAAAGTGGTCAACCCTGCTACAAAATCATGCTTCATTTTGTAGTTCTCATGTGAACGAGCCAAACTCCAGTACTTGCACATTTTGTCCAGAGGATGTCAGTGTACTTTCAGCAGTGGTGTTCATACTTAATAGCTTGGCAAATGGAAGAATTTCCTAAAATAAGAGGAAATCCAGGTGTACAGTACCTAATCCCCATAAAAATGTGTGTAGACAAATTAAGTTAAAAGGAAAAAGCAGCTTCACACCTGTCATTAAAAAACACACTCAAGGTGATGGTGTTTGACAATGGCTTGTATTGTGAGCTGTATATGACAGCCTCTAATCTGTAGCCTGTGGTCTGCATTAAGATCAACCACTGTCATTGCCTCTAATACTTTGGGATCCCTATTTTAGTCAGTAGTTTTATGAGATTAACAGCAGCTCAGAGGAAAAAGAAATCCTATTTTTTTGTGTTTGTGTATTAGCTGCATACATTGTGTGCTGTTGTGCTGCTGCCTCTTGGCCAGGACACTCAAAAGAGAATTTAATTAGAGGTTTTTTGTTTTTTATCCGGGTTAAATAAATGTTAAAATAAAATTTAAAAATGCAGGCAAAATGCATCAGAATAACTCTAAGCATGATCATGCTCATGTCTTTGGTCAGCTCTGAGCTCTGGGAGGTAATACAGAGAGAGACTGGGTGTGAGTGGGTGCTACAGAGAAGACCTCACGATGATGGAAAACTTTCATTTGGATTGCGTCACAGCCATAAACACAAAAATCATAACAGATCCCCCAAAACGACTGAACAACTGACTTCACCAGGTTTGGGAGGTATGGAGACACTCTCCAACACAAACAGATGAAAGAATGAATTCCAACTGGTGATTTTGATGGTTAATTAAATTCTCATATAGAAACCCATATTTATGTGCACACTTACCAGAAGTATTTTCCATTATTTGTAAGCAGTCTTTAAAGTGGCCCTGGACAGGAATCAGGTTATTGCCTCAAACATCAGTGCTGCACAAAGAGGCTCAGTATACAGCAGTTTTATTGTTGAAATTAAAAATAGTATAGCCAATAGTAAATATAGTCATGTGTAGACATGTATTTATAGGTCTGGTATGGCTCTGTAGCATGTTAAAGTTAGTGCTCCCTGTGGACCTCATGGGAAGCTGTATCTCCAGGAACCTGGGTGATTAAATATAATTGTCAATATGTGCTGTCCTTTGTAAAATATAGCTAAATTATAATGTGGAGCTCTGAATGTAGAATGTGAATATGTTTTTTTAATGAGAATCAACTGAAACAAACATTTCAGTGTGTCCACTTCATATTGTTGTTTTGCTGTCACTTTTAAAATTTAGTTTTAAGATTTTCCCTTTTAGCGATTATGTTTATTGATTCATGATGAGCGTCTAATGTGCAGACACAAGGGTCTAACTGAGGTGCAGAGGTTTAGCGCTGACCACAGTCTGGTCTCGGTCTTTGCCAGGTTTACCCTCCTGAGGTCTGGGCTACAGGCTGAGGATGAGGTGGCAGCGAGTCCTTGTGGCAAAACTTCAAGCCACAGAATCCACAGGACATAAAGGTGCTTAGTGTCGAGCAGCTCCAGGCGGCTGGCACGTCCCAATGACTGACAACTGGCACAACAGGAGCTGGAGCGCGCAGCATATTGTTGTCTATTAAAAAAAGACTGTCAGGGCTCTGAAGCTTGGAGGGTCTCTTGGATCTACTGTCCCTTCTATGTGCTGTCCCCAAGTTTGCAATAACTAAGCTCTGGTTGGCCAATGCTATATTGTTAAAAGTATAAAGAAATGACCCACTGAAGAACCAATCCTAATGTAACATAAAGATGATGTTAATTGAATTGTTACTAAGTATTTGGTTATATCTTGTTATATATCAGTTATGAAGTGCAGACAGTATTTGAATTGTGTTAACCACAAAAACGAATTAAATCAACATGAATTTGTACAACTGTGTATATAAAAGTGTATATGACAGGCTCTCCTGTTTTTCTAATTATGATTTAGTTTGGTGTGATAACACCTGTGGTAACTATTTATCATAGTTTTACTTCTGTTAAGTTGCAGTTTATGAAGTAATTTTGAAAAAATGACAGGTGTGCTTGAACAGAATTCCTCTGTGATGTAATCAATAAGTGACGTGCCATTGAAAACACAAACAATTTACCCTAAACTGATACACATTTATTTTGTTGAATGATCATTTCACTTGTCAGAAATGTGTTAAATGTTATTGTTTGTAAAATCAACGGTTGTGTGATTAAATGGATTTTGGCTATTGTTTACAATATGGTTGCTAAGTAACAGTTGTAGAATTACCTATGACATATTTGCTGCCCATGTCCAACTAGGAAGTACAATTATAACTTTACTTTACAAAAAAATGGTCGAACTGGGGACAAATAGGCAAAATGTTATTAAAATTTGAAATATAATTGTGTTAATTAATTTGTGTCTAGATTGTACAGATATATAGATTGTAGCGCCCAGCAGCCTTGTGCCCCCAGCTACTAGAGTGACAGTTAAACAGTGTTACAGTAATACAGTTAAAAGGTGTTAGAATATGTATATTAAAAGCCCAATACTCATGTGTTTGGTGAGGAATCCTTTAATTGGCATGTTGTTGCCATGTTGCCATGTTCGACACCTGCACAACAACCACAGTCAAAAACTGTATACCTCTACTCCTAGACCACCTTAAATTAGGCCTTAAAAAGGCAGACCTGACCACACGTAGACCACACCAGACAGTTCCACACAATGGCTGGTGGTGCAAACATGTAAACGGCCTCAATATGGCTCTTACACAACAGCATCTTGAAAGGGTAACAGAGTGGAACACAATTGCAATTCTTAATAGAGCCATGTCAACTTTGATGTTCCAGCTCTTTCTTCACCATAATCCTAACCCAATAATACAAACTATTTCAAAACCATGAATCAATTAACATTTACAAATACTGTGTAGTAAATGTGTAGTATTTCAATCTCCTATGTTTGCATATTTCCCTTGGCTTCAAAAAGAACAGATGCAGAGCTTTGTCTTTGACTCCGAACAATGCATGTTTTTGACAGTGTGGTTCCCTTATGCCAATTCAAGACGACTAAAGACAGGACATCTTCTAATTTCAGTCCATGCATAGGGGGTCTCTGGACTGGCCGATTCTTCAGAACCACTGAAAGGACATACCCAATGCTTGAAGAAATGTATTTTCTAACAAAGCCCTTTGCAGTTCATTGACCTCTGACCTTCATGTGCTGCCGCAGTCAGGTTGTTGGTTCTTCTCGAACACTTCTTCATTCATAGGAGACCCCCCAATGGTACACCCAATCCAACTGCAAAATGTTTGCTTTTATGCTGAGCTGTTGACTTGTTGAAGACAGGCATTCCAAGTTCCAATCCCGACGCAGTTTTTGACTTACGTAGTGGCCAGCAGCCTTGTGCCCCCAGCTACTAGACTAACAGAGTTAAAAGGTGTTAGAGCACGTGGATTAAGAGCCCAATACTACTGCGTTTAGTGAGAAATCCCTTTATTGGCACCTGTTGCCGTTTTCGACACCTCCACAACAACCACGGTCAAAAACTGTATGCCTCTACTCTGTGGCCCTGAGACCACCTTAAATTAGGCCTTAAAGGCACACCGCCCACACAAGACCAGACGAGCTGCAGTGCCACACATTGGCTGGTGGTGCAAACATGTAAAATGCCTCAATATGGCTCTCACAAAGACTTTTAAACATTGCTATTCAGCCAGAACACATCACATAGAGACTAGTATCTTTTCTCATTGTATTGGAATTAAAGTGTTTGCCAGCTCAGCAAAATCTACAACCTGTGGAGTCAAGCCTAATGCCTTTGATTGGCAGACTGTAAACCTGCCCAGTGTTCAGAGCCCAGCACAGATCAGGACTTAAGTGTGAAGGGCTTCAGAGGAATGTCAGAGCAAAGCTGCGTCCAACCCCACTCTGTTCTGTCTGAGATGCTCTATCCAACTTCAAGAACACATCTCAGCCAATTCGCCAAACTAAACTCCTGTCTAAGTGTTTGACATTTCATGAAGGAACACAAAAATGCAGTAAAAGACAGGCCCTTTTACTGTATGCACTGAACCAAAGTATTTGTTTACAGCCTGTAGTAAATATGTGTATGTATATCATTTAACTCAACTATTTAAATAAAAAAAATATAATTGGCATGGATCCTTTTCAAATACAGTTTATAGGTCAAATGTGATGTCATGTCCATTTCGAATCTAAAACAGTTTTGATAATGGTGAAATTTGTAGGAAAGGTTCCCCCAGCTAATTATTCGATTACATTTATATTTGTGGGGCCCATAATCAAAACATCAGTTGTCTCGATGGGCCTCCGAGAATGATTGATTTAACAAACAGAGAGTCAGAGAACTAACAGAAAGTCCAATGAAACAGTGATTCGCAGATTAACAACAATTATGTGTGTGGAAAAATGTACATCTGAGTATTACAGCCTATTGATGAATGCTGTTGGTATCGTTAGTGAACACATATGGAACATTATCAGAAACAAACCCCCAAAATACTTTAAATCAGTAATCTTATCTTCTTGCATTCACAGTGCTGTAGACCTGATATATAATCCTCTTTCCTCAAATGATGAAAGCCTCTGTCACGCTGAGGCCTCAGGACTAAAAAAGCTTTATGAAAGAACTTCCAGCAGAGACCAGGTCAATCTTTATTAGCCTGGATGCATTGTGTGGTTGTTGTTGTTGTTGT
>BJKM01001441.1:0-38954 GCA_015082035.1 Chaenogobius annularis | reverse complement strand
ACAGATTGAGAATGACTCTTGGATGAAAACAGAGTCCAACTGACTACAACTGAATCTTTTTCTACAATGCTATACCTTTGATTCATAAAAGTTAGTAGTGAAAATAAATTCTGGAAGTATTTATGAAATAACTGGTTGAATATATTACTGAATTTAAACATCTAAAGTTATATTCTTTCTCAAAGCTTCTGCCTTGGTCTGTTGAAATGCTGTGTGCTGTGCCTTGGCAATGCTTGTAACACTCCATTAAACATGAACTTCAATTTGAGTAAAAACATTCAAATTCAAATACTATTCAAGCCGACTTATAGTGCCGGCAGTAGCTTTAGTCACTGCTTAGTCACAGTGGGCCCCTTTGAAAAGAACCAAAATGGTTCATTTAAATGGCAGTGATGCACATAGGAGAACATGCTTAGAGGCATCTATTTGAACATCCAGCGGTGCCTCTCACTAATTGGACAAAACAACTGTGAGGCGATCCTGACAAATTCCCCATGCCAACACTTGTTACACCTTCGCCACAACAAGAACTACCGCCATTCGTTCATTATTCATCGTCAAATTGCCAATCACAAGCACCTGTTAAAAAGATGAATGAGAGGGAGAGAGCTGGCTGCAAGAAGACCACTTCTACGGCGACAGACATTAGCTGTTTTGTTTTGCTTTTTTTCCACAGCTTGCATCTTTATTTTTATCGGCCGTTACCTTATCATCATCCCTCATCTCTCGTCTCAAAACACCCAGCCCGAGGCAAGACGCGTCATCCAAAATAGATTTGTTAAAAAAGGAATCATTTATAGTCGACATGACGATGATGGTTGCTTCGGCTTTGCATACTGCAGGGGTTTTAAGCTGAGGTCGGCTGAGGATATAGGATACATTAACTCCACAGCCCTTCCTCGCTCACTGTATGCTCCTCCTTTGGGCTTTGACTGACTCTGCGAATTTTCAATTAGCAAAGGCCAAGTCGTCCTCGTTAATTAAACCACATTGAAACATTTTCTATGCAAGAGAATTATGCATACACCCCAGAATATGGTGTTTTTTCATCCCCTGTTGCTTGGCCCCCACTGTGTCGCTCATGTTGCGCTCACCAGGGCCAATATTGGGCTAAATGGGGTTTACAGCTGTCTGCCTCTTAGTGTCAGTGCGTAAAAGATCACTTAAGGCTTCGTTCTTGTCTGGAGCGAGCCTCGCTGACTATTTGAGTTGATTTATTTGAGTCCACAGACGCTTGAGCTTCAAAAGCAGAACACGGGGCTCTATGGTTTGCAAGTGTTAAATGAGTTTGTATATGAAATCTTAAGTTGGTATTGTCTGAATTTCTTTTGTGCAATCAGCAGTCAATGTGAAATGTCATTCTTGCTTATGAAAAAACTAAAATAAATCTATAAATCTTAAATAAAATACACATGAATGTACTTCAACAATCTAATCCTGGTGTCTGATGTTTGGGGTGGAAATTTGACAACTTTTTTATGTCTCCTTCTAAAAAAGAAAATTTAGACTCTTCTAGTGTTAAAGGTACTTAAACTTATCTTGCAGTTATTCAATTACAGGTGTTTTTATTTTTGAAAGAAACCTTGAAAAACACGCCTTCTGAGACCTGGCTCGCCTCTCCACAGATCTGACCCATTACTTGGACGGGATATGCCCCTTGCTTGGCTCCATGATGACAGACAAGTTTAATGTCTCGTCACCATCTCTGTGGAGACTTTCAGGATTTATCCTACAACCTCTTAAAGGACAAATAGTATGCATTATTTGTATTGTTATTGGCATTCAAACATGCTCTTGAGAATCTTTACTTTGGCATCATGTTTTAGAAAAAAAAATAAAACACAACATCGCTTGGGAGTCACAGGGAAAAATGGCTTAGAACATGCGTTACACTAAGCTCGCACGATAACTCGAATTTTGCATTGAATATGTGGCAAATTAAAGTTGTGAAATTCCCTGCAAAATTAACTAGAAAATACTTTCAGCTACGCCTTGTATTCCTGAGTGGTAGAAATTTTACTTTTTGTTCCACGCTCAAAGAGTTGAAGGAGATCGGAGCGTGACTCCACATACGAGCAGGGCCTGTCTCCTAGTTTGCACACAGACGGCGCCTTACGCCTTTGTGTTCTCTTAATTGCAGGATATCTAAGGTGATCCCAACACCACTGATTTCCTCCTGACCTGAATTTAAGATCAGAGTTAATAGAGTCTTTTATCCTGCTTATGTCAAATGAACAACCTCACTGCGCATGAGCTGCCATCTCTTTGAAGTTTTTTGGCACTCTTTTTGGGCTCGTCCCTCGTGCCTTGCTCCATTCTCTAACATCACACTGTCATTGCAGTGCATAGTTGAGTTCGTAATAAGTGCTTAAATTAACATGTAATAAGCGCATGGATCATGACAGCGTGCTAATGAAGAATGAAACAAGTGGGGCATTATTATTCCTACGATATGTAAATCAGGGGACAGGCAAGAGTCTCTACTCCATATGAAGGGGGTGTGGGAGGGGGGTGGAGGTGCGGGGAGTGTGGGGGGCGGTGGCGGGTGGGGGGGTAGGGGTTGTGGGGGAGTTTCTTCATGCAGCCATTAGGAAGAACTTAGGTTCTACGCTCGCTGAGATGGGCTAGCTCCCCCGTCTATTTGCAAAGAATCTGGGCGCGTCCGGTGATGTCCGGATCTGCTCCCCCCCTGTCACTGTGGAACTCTTACGTTGTTCTACTAATTTTTTTTTTTTCTTCCCGAAGAGGTTTGGCACGAATTGTGGCGCAGAGAAGGAGGTCTAAGGACAGGGGGAGCTTGGGAACAATCTATGATTCTGTCTAGGGACATTATCCCATCCGGCCTATGAATTGTTTTAATTTTGGGTTTTTTTCCTATTGTAAGCCCTCGAAGGGACACTGTGTTGGATTATATGAGAGCGGTATCAAAAAATAAATGATATTGTTAATTTGAAGTTTGAATCAGAAAGGAAGCCCACTGTATTCCTCAGTCCACAGCGTCTGCCAGGGGACAATATGCTCACTGGTTATTAATACTGTCTTATATTCACAGCAAGCATTTTGCTCGATCTGTGTTTGGACTGAATATTCATTACTTGTAGACCAGGGCCATATAGACATTGGTAAATGGTATTCATCGGTGGTTACGAGCCGGAAATAATTAATACATTTTGCATAATTGCGTGTTCAGAACACTCTCATCGTAGTCTCGTATTGTTTTCAATATAAGGTAGTATTGGGCTTAGGCCAATACGCTAAGTGCTAAACTTTAATTAGCTAAACCTTTTGGCGGTGTAGAATACTGAGAAAATAAGGTAGACCATCATGTTTGTCTTTTTGTAATTCTAGAATGTTCTGCCATTGATATTATTATTGGCCTCAACATCTTTGAATGTACTGAGTTTAGTCTAACTATGTTTTTTGAGCCACTCTGCCAATAACGCGAAACAGCACCACGGCCTATTCTTCTAACTCCGAAAAACCGGCAGAGATGGTGACCGATGTTTGTCTCCTGCGCGCACGCGTGCCTCATATGTAGATGAAGGTTAGAATAGATGGAGTACATTTGTCTCGTTCAGAGCAAAGTCGAAGAGGCAGTCAGCATGGGCCGAGAGAAATGAGTGAAGGCAGAATACAATTTAAATATGAACTATTTGTAATATTCTGCATTCTGTGGTTGTCCGGTGAAACATAAACACAGTAGGTCTAATGAAGGGTAAGGGACCAAACGTGACTAGCCGCATTTAAGGATAGGTTTAAAATAATGGCAGTTGCGTTCGAGATTGAGACATAAACCAGAGGGGTTTACCGGCACCACTGGAGATGAAGCGGGAAACGCAAAACCCGGGATTATGTTATTGTGGTCAGTCCAGATACTAAGACTGTTCGGGCTGGTTTACCTGCGTTCTGTGTGGTATTGTTTGTCAAATGATACATGTAAAGTACTGTGCAAATTGTACTTATAAGTAAAAGTAAAGATCTACTCAAGAGGTAGTTACTATTTACTTTTTATTCCATTTAGAGCAAGTTTTGGGATCAATCTTTCATACAAAACTGGAGATTCCACTGTTTCTAGTCAGAGCCGGGCGCTGCCGAGCGTTCTGGTGTTTAGTGTTTATAAGCTCAAATTCCAAGGTAAAAGGTACTGGTTTCGAAGAATCATGAGAATGAGAATTTTGTACTCAGGTTACTTTAACCTTTGTCAAAACCCGACGTCCCAACCTGCTACGTTCGGGGCCGTTCCAGAGTGTCTGGTTCCCGCATTGAAGCGAGTAACAACTGAGGCGAACAACTGAGTGAGCAACTGAGCGAGCAAACATGAGCCGCACGGCAACTCGAGCGGTCGACGAACTGAGAAACTGGAGCAACAACGAGCGACCAAACTGAGGCGAATAGGGTTAATGCAAACTGAGCGAAGCAACTGAGCGAAGCAACTGAGCGAGCAATCTGCTGGCGACGCAACTTGAGCGATTGCAAACTGAGCGAGCAACGCTGAGCGAGTCAACCTGAAGAAACTGAGCTGAACAACTGAAGCCATTCAACTTGTATTGCAAACGAGGGAGCAAACAACTGGAGGCGAGGCACTGAGCGACAGCAACTGAGCGAAAGCACTGAGCGGAGCAATATGCGGACAACTGAGAAACTGAGGCGACCCACTGAGCGGTGGGTGGTGGTGGACACAACTGAGACTGGCGAGATGTCCAAGCTGAGCGAAATACTAATGGACAATGAAGCACTGAGCGATAGGAACTGAGCGGAGCAACTCGAGCGGAGCAACTGGGCGGCAACTGATCGAGCCAACTGAGAAAGCTGCAGTCGAAGCAACTGAGCGATGGCCACTGAGCGAGCTATATACTAGAGAAGCAACACAATTGAGCGAGGCAACTGAGGGCATGAGACAAGTCACATGAAGAAACTGGAGGAACAACTGAGAAACTGAGCGAGTACAACTGAAGGAAACTGGAGCGATACAACCTGTAGACACACTGAAGCGAATGACAACCACTGAGCGAACGAGAGCGACAAACACATGAGCGAACGATAACTCGCAGCGAGCAACAACTCTGTGGTGTATTTTGGTTTTTTTCCATATAACATTGTCCACGAGTCCTTCAGTCCATGTCCCCGTGGTAGTGTGCGTAGACGACTTTCTTCGTTAATTTGCTTCCGTACTTTTTACGCTCCAGGTATCTGCATCAGTCGTTTTCATTGTTGGAGTTTTACATCCAGTAGATACAAGCGCCTGCAGCGCCTCTTTCAAGCCGTTTTAGATAATAACATTTGCGATTTAAAATGTCCAAAATACAACATAATAGACTCATAGATTATATATACAGCAGACAAAAGCACAATGTCTTCTTTTAATGTGGTTTTGTCATGGGGACTAAACCGGTGTCGTGGGCAGTGTGCAGCCTGCTCTCTGACCTTGGCTGTGAGGATGTAATGTATCTACTTTGTACAACAGACCCCAGAGGACACACTGCGGCTGCTGCTGCTTTTAGCCTGTCACTCAAACTAACATACTGTCGCCAAGCCCCGCCCCCCTCGCACTGTCAAGAGAAATCCACCTCCGATTAACGCCGCGCTCCGTCTGCCGCCGACTCAGATGTGTCAAGTCATCACTGTGCCGAGGCGAGGGATTGTATTTCCTTTCACTTCCTGTGCTTTCAGCCAATCGCCTCAATGAATGTTCTGTACATATGCACTTTCTCCTCCTTCTGTCACAGGTGAAGGTTCCACCTACACTCCACCTGCTCCACCTGCTCCAGCTCCACCCGCAGCAAGCTACCACCTGCACGCAGTCCACCACTCCAGCACCGCACCAGTCTCAGCACGCAGCAGCTCATTTCTCAGCTCCACCTGCTTCGCTCCACCTGCACCAGCTCCAGCACCAGCTCCACCACCGCTCCAGCTCCACCTGCTCCAGCTCCACCTGCTTCAGCTCCACCTGCTTTCAGCTCCATACCTGCACCAAGCTCCACAGCAGCAGCAGGACCATCAGCCCTCCTCCGTCTTTCCTTTCTCCTCCTCATTTCACCGGGGGTTTTACGCGCAGCATTCGAGCGGGGTACGCTCTGGGACGAGTCTCTCTCGACATATTCAGACGAATACTTTTGAAGCTGATTGGTCAAACACCAAAGCACTTCAACATTATTCTTTCACTACACCTGATGGTGGGAAAGCTACAGTCGCCACAGCTGCCCTGGGGCAGGTGAGGCAATCTGCACCAACACTCACTCACCACATTCACTCTAAGGTAATGTGGGGGAGCTTGAGGGTCCCAGAGCCCCCCTTTGTCCCCCAGACAATCCTCGAAAAGAGGTCCAAACTAGAATTTGAAAGAGGAGTTATAATTGCTTCTGTAAAGTCTGTTCTGATCTGTTCTATAACTTAACATAATGATGTATTTCTGTGTTTTGGAGGAAAGTGATGTCACAGGAGTGAGAAAGGCATGACATCATGGTTTTAACAGCCGCATTTATGTCCTCAGATTAAATATATAAATATGTTTTTCTCTTGTGATTTAAAAGCAGAAAACAGCAGTTTTGGTTTGGACCCTTCTTCAGGCACATGTGCACGTCCGCCTCACTCATTGTTTTATATTTGAACACATCCTTCATTTTCAGCTGTGGTCCCAGTGAAAAACAAAACGATCCCCCCGGTGACCTCTTGACCTCTGATTCAGACGCGCTCTGCTGATACTGAGCCCGGGCCGGACACTGTGATGTCAACAGTGATTTGGAGTTCATTCTAAAAACCACAAAAAGACTGAAAAAGAACTTCTACGTCAGACATGGAGTTTTGTAAAGCCACAACAGCAGCTTCCCCACAGCGCCGCCCTGTGTCTGTGAGAGGAAGAGCGCTAACCCTAACACGGCCCTACTCCCCGGTCTAAACTAAACCAGGTCTAAACCAGGTCTAAACAGGCAGGTCTAAACCGGGTCTAAACCGGGTCTAAACCCAGGACTAAACCAGGTCTAAACCTAGGTCTACAACCAGGACTAACCGGGTTCTAAACAGGACTAAACAGGACTAACAGGTCTAAACGTGGGGTCTAAACCAGGACTAAACCAGGGTCTAAAACAGGTCTAAACCAGGTCTAAACGGTTCTAAACGCGGGGTCTAAACCGGGTCTAAAAACAGTTCTAAAACAGGTCCAAACCAGGTCTAAACCAGGACTAAAACAGGACTATAATCCAGGACTAAACCAGGTCTAAAACAAGACTAAACCGGGTCTAAAACAGGACTAAACCAGGACTAAACCAGGTCTAAACCAGGACTAAAACAGGACTAAACCAGGGACTAACCAGGGTCTAAAACCAGGTCTAAACAGGGACTAAACCAGGACTAAACCGGGACTAAACCGTGGTACTAAACCAGGTCTTAAAACAGGACTAAACCAGGTCTAAACCAGGACTAAACCAAGGTCTAAACCAAGACTAAACCGGGTCTAAAAACAGGACTAAACCGAAGACTAGTAACCAGGTCTAAATCCAGGACTAAAACAGGACTAAACCAGGACTAAACCAGGTCTAAACAAGACTAAACGGGTCTTAAAACCAGGACTAAACCAGGACTAAACCAGGTCTAAACCAGGACATAAACAGGGACTAACACGCAGGACTAAACCAGGTCTAACGGGACTAAACAGGTCTAAACCAGGTCTAAAACCAGGACTAAAACCAGGACTAAACCAGGACTAAACCGGGACTTAACCAGGTCCTAAACCAGGTCTAAACCAGGACCGACAGGCCTGCAGATGGTCCAGGACTTCCCTTTGCAAACAGAGACTGTTTTTCGTCATGAGGACCTGGGGTGGACTGACCACAGCTGGTGGTGTGTGGTTTTCGGTCGGTGGTTTCGGTCAGTGGTGTCAGTGGTTTCGTTTTGGTCAGTGGTTTTTGGTCAGTGGTTTTGGTCAGTGGTTTTCAGTCAGTGGTTCGGTAAGTGGTTGTCAGTCAGTGGTTTCGGTCAGTGGTTTCGGTCAGTGGTTTCGGTCGGTGGTTTCGGTCAGTGGTTTCAGTCAGTGGTTCAGTCAGTGTTTCGGTCAGTGGTTCGGTCAGCTGGATTCGGTCAGTGTTTCGGTCAGTGGTTTCAGTCAGTGTTTCGGTCAGTGGATTCGGTCAGTGTTTCGGTCAGTGGTTTCAGTCAGTGGTTCAAGTCAGTGGTTCGGTCAGTGGATTCGGGTCCAGTGTTTCGTCAGTGGTTTCATGTCAGTGGTTCGGTCAGTGGATTCGGTCAGTGGATTCGGTCAGTGGTTTCAGTCAGTGGTTCGGTCAGTGGTTCAGTCAGTGGGATTCGGTCAGTGATGGTCAGTGTTTGGTCAGTGGTTTATAGTCAGTGGTTCGGTCAGTGGTTCGGTCGTGTGGATTCGGTCAGTGGTTCGGTCAGTGGTTCGGTCAGTGGATTCCGGTCGCTGTTTCGGTCAGTGGTTTTAGTCCAGTGGTTCGGTCAGTGGATTCGGTCAGTGTTTCGGTCAGTGGTTCGGTCAGTGGTTCGGTCAGTGGTTTCAGTCAGTGGTTCGGTCAGTGTTTCGGTCAGTTGTGTTTCGGTCAGTGGTTCGGTCAGTGTTTCGGTCAGTTGTTTCCGGTCAGTGGTTCGGTCAGTGGTTTCGGTCAGTGGCTTTTAGTCAGTGTTTCGGTCAGTGGTTTCAGTCAGTGGGTTCGGTCCCAGTGGTTTTAGTCAGTGTTTTCGGTCAGTGGGTTTCAGTCAGTGGGGTTCGGTCAGTGGTTTTCGGTCAGTGTTTTCGGTCAGTATCAGTTAGTGGGTTTCAGTCAGTGGTTCGGTCAGTGGTTCAGTCAGTGGATTCGGTCAAATGTTTCGGTCAGTTGTTTCAAGTCAGTGGGTTCGATCAGTGGTTCGGTCAGTGGATTCGGTCAGTGTTTCGGTCAGTGGTTTTAGTCAGTGGTTCGGTCAGTGGATTCGGTCAGTGGTTCGGTCAGTGGATTCGGTCAGTGTTTCGGTCAGTGGTTTTAGTCAGAGTTTTTCGGTCAGTGGTTTTAGTCAGTGGTTCGGTCAGTGGATTTGGTCAGTGTTTCGGTCAGTGGTTCGGTCAGTGGTTCGGTCAGTGGTTTCAGTCAGTGGTTCGGTCAGTGGTTTCGGTCAGTGGTTTCGGTCAGTTTCAGTCAGTGGTTCGGTCAGTGGTTCGGTCAGTGGTTTCGGTCTTGCTCTGAACCCTTCCTCTGCTCCATGTCCATATAAAGCACACGGGTGCAGGTCCTGTGGGTGTGGCCAGGCCCGTCTCACTTGGGGCCTCGTTTTGGCCCCACGGCGTGTGAGGCCGATCCCAAATATGCTCCAAGCGTGTTTTTTACACTAGACACTCGTGCAGAGACTGGCACATTTTTGACTTCTTTCCCCTCACGAGCCCACAGAGACGTTCTGTTTTTATGGCGGGCGCACAGAACCACAGAACGTTCTAACCACGAGATTAAACGTGCTCTTCTTGTCTTTAGTAGAACAATAGGACATCATCTCTGGCCTATTGTAACGGAACCATTCTTCTAATCACATCTCAACTCTGGAGTCACTAATTAAACTGCTTCTCACTGCACCAAATATTTACAGCAGGGCTATTCAACACAAGGCCCGGGGGCCAAATCAGGCCCTCCGAGGGATTTAATCTGGCCCACAACCTATCCTCTTTTTTTACTGGTTAGCACTAGTTTAGACCTGGTTTGGTCTTGGTTTGGGCCTTGTTTAATTCTGCTTTAAACCTGTTTGGATTTTGGGTTAGTCCTGGTTCAGACCTGGTTCTACTCTAGTCCTAGTTTAATTCAGCAAATTTGCCCAGATGTTGGTAAATCTAATCTATCCGCACTTATTTTATTGTAGATTGTGGGTCTGATGGACTCCTGGTGGGTCTGATGCACTCCTGGTGGGTCTGGTGGGTCTGATGCACTCCTGGTGGGTCTGGTGGGTCTGATGCACTCCTGGTGGGTCTCCTGGTGGGTCTGTGGACTCCTCTGTGGCTCTGGTGTTGAAGTGCACAAGCTTGTTTTGCCGCCTGTGTGTGCTTGTGTGCTTGTGTGCTTGTGTGCTTGTGTGCTTGTGTGTTAGTGTGTTAGTGTGTTAGTGTGTTAGTGTGTGCTAGTGTGCTAGTGTGCTAGTGTGCTTGTGTGCTTGTGTGCTAGTGTGCTAGTGTGCTGTGTGCTAGTGTGCTAGTGTGCTAGTGTGTTAGTGTGCTTGTGTGCTTGTGTGTTAGTGTGCTTGTATGTTAGTGTGTTAGTGTGCTTGTGTGCTGTTAGTGTGTTAGTGTGTAGTGTTAGTGGTGTGTTAGTGTGTTAGTGTGCTAGTAGTGCTAGTGTTGCTTGTGTGCTTGTGTGGGCTAGTGTAGTGTACTGTAGTGCTAGTGTGTTTAGTGTGCTTGTGTGCTGTGTGTTAGTGTGCTGTTGTTAGTGTGTAGTGTGCTTGTGTGCTTTGTGTAGTGTGCAGTGTGGCTGAGTGTCTTGTGGTGTTAGTGGTTGTTAGTGGTGTTAGATGTGCTTGATGTGCTGTGCTTGTGTGCTAGTGTGCTAGTGTGCTGTGTGCTTAGTGTGTTAGTGTGCTTAGTGTGCTTGTGTGCTAGTGTGCTAGTGTGCTGTGTATGTTAGTGTGTTAGTGTGTTAGTCGTGTCTTGTGTTAGTGTGGCTTGTGTGCTAGTGTGCTAGTTGTGCTAGTGTGCTGTGTGCTAGTGTGTTAGTGTGCTTTGTGTTGCTTGTGTTGTGTGTTATGTTGTGTGTTAGTGTGCTTGTGTGCTAGTGTTGTGTGCTAGTGTGCTAGTTGTGCTGTGTGCTTAGTGTGCTTGTGTGTTAAGTGTGTTAGTGTGTTAGTGTGCTGTGTGCTTGTGTGCTAGTGTGCTAGTTGCTTGTTGTGGGCTAGTGGTGCTTGTGTGCAGTGTGTGTGCTCTTGATCGTTAGTTCAGTGCTTAGTTGTGGTCTAATGTCGTTCAGGTGCATTGTGTCTTGGTGCTAGTCGTGCGTGCTGTTGTGTTAGTGTGCTTAGTCGTGCCGCGTTGGCTGTAGTGTGTATTGTGTGTGTTGCTTCAGTGGCTAGTGTTAGTGTGTAGCTCGTGCTAGGGTGTGTGCTTCGCTGTGTGCTATTTGTCGTGTGGCGTTAGTGTGCTGTAATTTGTTTGGTTGTGTGCTTGTCGCTTGTGTTTAGTCGCTCGGCTTGTGTATTCTTAGGGGGGTGTTGAGGTTCGGTTGCTTAGCGTGGTGTTCGTGTGTGCGTTGCTTGTGCGTTCGTGGGTCCGCATGTTTAGCTGCGCTTAGTGCTAGTGGGTTGTGCTGTGTGCCTCATGCTGTCGTTAGTGCTGTGTTAGTCCCGTGTGCGTTTGTTCGGTAGTGTGCTTGTGTCCTAGTGCGTGTGCGTTTAGTGGATTTAGTTGTGCGTATGTGCGGTGGTCAGATGCTGTTAGTCGCTGTTAGTCGCTGCTGTGCTCCTGTGTTGCCTTCTAGTGTGCTTGTGTCTGCTTGTGCTCGCTAGGCCGCTGTAGTTCAGTCGTCGTGTTGTCGTGTCTGTGAGCTTGTGTGCTAGTGTGCTGTTGCTGTGTGTTTAGTGTGTTAGTGGTGTGCTTGTGTGCTGTGTGCTCTAGTGTGTCTATGTGCGTGTTAGTGTGTTGTGCTTGGCAGTTGTGTGCGGTGTGTGTGTAGTGTGCGTTGTATGTGTGGTGTTCGTGGTAGGTGCTGGTGCTAGTTGTGGTTGTGCTGTGGTTGAGTGTTCTTAGCGTGTAGCGTGTTGTGTGTTATGTGTGGTGCTTGTGTGCTTTGTGTTGTGTAGTGTGCTATTGCTAGTGTGTTAGTGTGTTAGTGTGTTAGTGTGCTATGTGTGCTTGTGTGCTTGTGTGCTTAGTGTGTAGTGTGCTTGTGTGTTAGTGTGCTTGTGTGTTAGTGTGTTAGTGTGTTAGTGTGCTTGTGTGCTTGTGTGCTTGTGTGCTAGTGTGCTAGTGTGCTAGTGTGCTTGTGTGTTAGTGTGTTGTGTGCTTGTGTGCAGTGTGTTGTTTGCTAGTGTCTAGTGTGCTGATGTTAGTGTGTTAGTGTGTTAGTGTGCTGTGTGCTAGGTGCTGTGTGTTAGTGTGTAGTGTGTTTAGTGTGCTTGTGTGCTGTGCTGTGCATTGTTGTGCTAGGTGTGCTTGTGTGCTTGTGTCTGTGCTAGTGTTATGTATGTGTGTTGTGTGTAGTGTGCTTTTCTAGTGTGCTTGTGTGTTAGTGTGCTTTATGTAGTGTGTTAGTGTGTGTGTGCGTTATGTTGTGTGTTAGTGTGTTAGTTGTGTGTGTGCTTGTTGTGTGTTTGTGTGTTTGTGTGCTTGTGACTTCAGATTTGAATTTTAACAGCCACGTCAAATCAATAAACATCAGCAGCTTTTTACCATCTAAAAAAACATTGCCAAAATCAAAAGTCTAGTGTCTAAACCAGACCTGGAGAGACTTATCCATGCGTTTGTCTCTAGTAGATTAGACTACTGTAACGGCCTGCTCACTGGCCTCTCCAAACGAGCTGTAAAACAGCTGCAGTACATCCAGAACGCTGCTGCTCGGGTCCTGACTAGAACCAGGAAGTACGATCACATTAGTCCTGTGCTCAGGTCTCTGCACTGCCCCCTGTGGCTCAGAGAATAGACTTCAAAGCAGCTCTGCTTGTATACAAGTCTCTCCATGGCCTAGCACCAAAGTACATCTCGGACATGTTAGTGCCATATGAACCATCTCGGACTCTGAGGACCTCAGGGACCGGCCTCCTGCTGGTGCCCAGAGTCAGGACTAAACATGAGGAATCTGCGTTTCAGTTTTATGCAGCTAAAATCTGGAACATTCTTCCTGAGGATGTGAGACAGGTTTCTACTCTGGCAATGTTCAAATCTAAACTAAAAACTGTTTTGTTTGGCTGTGCATGTGACTGAAATGATTTTCTTTGCACTCTTCCCTTTTATGTCTTGAACTATTTGACGGATAGCCTGGAAATGGCACTTTTAAATTAAGATTTTGTGATTTCTGCCATGTCTTTGTGATTTTTAATGCATTTTTTCCTGTTGTGTGAAGCACTTTGAATTGCCTTGTGTACGAATTGTGCTCTACAAATAAACTTGCCTTGTGTGTTTGTGATGACTCACGCCAGCAGCAGCAGCAGCAGCAGCAGCAGCAGCAGCAGCAGCAGCGCGTCCCGGGCCAGGGCTGAGGGCAGTGCCAACCCCCTCTGTGTCCTCTCTCACACTCTTCTCCTCCTTTTTTCTTTCTTCTTCTCCTCGCTCCAATCCATCCTCTCCTCCTCGTTTCCTACTCTTCCTCCCCATCCCTCCGGCCCCCCTCCTCCCTCCTCTCCCCCTTTCCCCCTCCAAACTCCCCTGCTCGTCCTCTGCTCTTCACACATCGCTACGCAACTGCGACGTGCTTCGAGCCGTGGACCGTGCTCTCCGTTTGACTGGGCATCCGAAAAATGTGCAGTCACAGAAGCTCCGGCGCCGAACCTTCTGATCTGGGCCTCGTCGTGCATCTTTGATAATCCTCTGCTCTCCTGCGTTTGAGGCGAGAGTCACATCGTATTTTTGAGACTATGAAAGCGTGTAAATGAAACTCTGCTTGTCAATAAAGTAAAAAGGACAAAGTGACCCAGTTCCAAAATGACTGACTTTATACTTTACGTTTTCAGAGCAAGATCTGTACCTTCTACTCCACTACATTTTTAACTGGACTGAAGCGGGAAAAAAGCACATTTCTTTATGGTTTGAGGGGTTATTTTTGCTTCTCTGAGTACATTTGTAGTTTACTTGTACTTCGGTGAGTACATTTGTAGTTTACTTGCACTTCTGTGAGTACATTTGCAGTTTACTTGTACTTTTGTGAGTACATTGTAGTTTACTTGTACTTTGGTGAATACATTTGTAGTTTACTTGTAGTTTTGTGAGTACATTTGTATTACTTGCACTTCTGTGATACATTTTAGTTTAACTTGACTTTGGTGAGTACATTTGTAGTTAACTGTACTTTGCGTGAGTACATTGTAGTTTACTTGTTTACTTCGGTGAGTACATTTGTAGTTTACTTGCACTGTGATACATTGTAGTTTACTTGTACTTCGGTGAGTACATTTGTAGTTTACTTGCACTTCTGTGATACATTTGCAGTTTACTTTACTTTTGTGAGTACATTTGTAGTTTACTTGTACTTTGGTGAATACATTTGTAGTTTACTTGTAGTTTTGTGTACATTTGTATTTACTTGCACTTCTGTGAGTACATTTGTAGTTTACTTGTACTTTGGTGAGTACATTTGTAGTTTACTTTACTTTGGTGAGTAACATTTTAGTTTACTTGTACTTCGGTGAGTACATTTGTAGTTTACTTGCACTGTGAATACATTTGTAGTTTACTTGTACTTTGGTGAGTACATTTGTAGTTTACTTGCACTTCTGTGAGTACATTTGTAGTTTACTTGCACTTCTCTGAGTACATTCTGTAATTTCTTGCACTTTTGTGAGTACATTTGTAGTTTACTTGTACTTTGGTGAGTACATTTGTAGTTACTCTTGACTTGGTAGTACATTTGTAGTTTTGTACTTGCGTGAGTAATTTGTAGTTTACTTTACCTTTGTGAGTACATGTAGTACTTGCACTTCTGTGAGTACATTTGTAGTTTACTTGCACTTCTCTGAGTACATTGTAAATTTTCTTGCACCTTTTGTGAGTACATTTGTAGTTTACTTGTACTATTGGTGAGTACATTTGTAGTTTGCTTGTACTTTGTGAGTACATTGTAGTTACTTGATATTTGTGAGTACATTGTAGTTTTCTTGCACTTTTGTGAGTACATTTGTAGTTTACTTGCACTTCTGTGAGTAGATTTGTAGTTTACTTGTTACTTTGTGAGTACATTTTAGTTTAACTTGCACTTCTGTGAGTACATTTGTAGTTTACTTGCACTTCTGTGAGTACATTTGTAGTTTACTTGCACTTTTGTGAGTACATTTGTAATTTTCTTGCACTTTTGTGGGTACATTTGTAGTTTACTTGTAACTTTGGTGAGTACATTTGTAGTTTACTTGCACTTCTGTGAGTACATTTGTAGTTTACTTGCACTTCTCTGAGTAGATTTGTGGCTTTGCATGACTTCCTCGCTGGCTCAGGGTCTCGCGAGTGCAGTTTGGGCCAAATCTTAAAAAGATACTGAATGGTTTAGAGCGCTTTGGGCCGCGACATTGTGCCGTTCTGCTCTTTTGGGTCGACTAATTCATCACCAATGGTTTGTTTCAAGGTCGAACAAGATCTTCTTCCTTTTCTTTTGTCACAAAATTTCACTTACAAACACACTCGTATCTCGCTCGATCCCGCTGCGAGTCCAAAAGCCTTTCTTCTTTCATTTAGTTAATGGGCTCCAGGCCCCTTTTTTTTTTTTTTTTTTTTGAACAATACAATTTATCACTCCCAGAGGCATGTTTTACTGTGCGGTGGAGCTCTGCCACCGCCGCCAAGGTTAAAGCTCCAGACGACGCAGAGTTAAGTATAATATTGTCCACTGCCTTTGCACCATCCTTCACTTGAGCTGGAGAAACGGGTGCAGAGCGCAACATCTGCTCAAAGTACTGCATTTCATCAAGTAAAAGTACTCGTGCTCACATATTACTCCGGCACAAGTTACGTTACGACACTAAAAGGATTTGGCTCGATATAGATGTTTTTTTAAAAAAAATTTCACGTTTAACACATAAAACAAAGAACATGACACAGAGAGTAAGGAAATGACATCAAATGAAAACATACAGTTAAATAATATAAAAGGTACAAGAGTCATATTTGGTCCACATTTTGAGATGGTCATGTATTTTCCCATTCTACGTCCGTCAAAACAAAACAACCTTCAATTTCTCATTCGTTTCTTTTTAAATATTCAGTAGAATGGTTGTCCAGATTATTAATGCATTTATCTAATTTATTTAGACGTTTTTCCCCTTGTGAGTTCTGATTTTTAAGCTTTGATAAATATTTCAGTCAGAGGGTTAAAATAACATCATACAAAATAATAATACCGTCTTTAATTTTCCATGTGTTCGCGAGTTTGACTCCTGGTTGTGACACATGTCCTCCCTTCTCTCATCCCCATTGCACTTGAAAAAAAAACAAAAAAAAACGTCACATTTCGTCGGGTTTACGTGCTTTTTCGTCTCGCTCCAACGACTTTCTGATTTCCAGTACTTTTGACGACACAAGCGGAAGTAGCTCTGTCCAAAAAGAATACTTGCTCTGGAAAACCGATTATTGTTATTTTCCATGGCCGATGCCGATATCATTTATTATCAGGCCGATTTGAATCATTTCCCAGAAAATATCGGCTTTGACTTTATTAAAAGAGTGACATTTAACGATTGTTTTAGCGGCCGACGAGACAAATGATTCTTTTTAAACACATAATCAACCAAATTAAAGTGGAAATACGGCGACCGAAGGCTTCCAGACAGAGAATAATTATGAATAAAGTGGATTTATAGACGAAAACCAGACACTGTTTATTCTTCTTTGACATTTATCTTGAATTGTCCACAGTATTTGTGATGAAAAGGTTGTTTCGTTTTATTTTAAAGCTTCGTTTAACGGGATGAAGTGCGGTTACATGACGTCACTCTGCAGTTTTCATATGAGAAATACAACTACGAATCACGATTGGTCGTTAAGTCGTTGCCGCCTTAATGTGAGCGATGATGTTGTGTTCTGTTCCGTCCCTGTAAAGTGAGTTCAAATGATGTAAAAGATGTACTCATTTTATTATAACGGGTTCATTATAAACAGGAATTCAACCGCTCGATGTTTTGTGTGTTTAAGCAAGAATACGTCAACTCAAAAGGTTGGTGGAGCTGCAGATAAATGACTGACTGAAGGAGAACGGAGGAGCTTCATGGAGAACATTAAAACATGGTAAAAAGTGGGGTTTTCTGTAGCTCTTTTTTTATTGCAACGCCTAAAAATCATAAACGATTCTTCATTTTCTCAGCCTGAACATGTCCCAACACAGAAATCCCATTAACGCCCACTGTCAAACCTGTTCCACTGCACGTTCTGGGTCACTAGCGTGACCCGTGACGACAGCCTCGCGCCGCCGCAGACGCAGAGCTAACATCCAACACGCCGCGCTGGAAAAACCACGCGCCTCGCTCAATAATTCACGTTCTACTCTGAAAAACACTTATTTCCCCCTGAAGCTCGATCCGGGAGAACATCCGTGTTTTCTGGAGGGACTTTCTCTGACCGCTGAACATCTGAACATCCGCTCGGTGTCGGAGGACCAGCGCCGCGGATGAATCATGTGAAAAGTGCGACACGTTTTATGCATCTCAACCAGAAGGGCTCTCGTTAAAGCTGCACTGCGGAGCGTCACGTGCTCGGTATCCTGGAGGTGTTGCTGCTTTGCCTGGACTGAGGTGTTCATGGTTACGGATTAACCGTCACGAAGTTCTTAACCGCGTGACGACATTTAGCTAAATTAGCTGCGCGTTTCATTCTGCATTCTTTGCTACTTGAAATTACACGTGGATTTATTTATTAACTAATCTTAATCACATGAGGATTATTTAACTTGTATCTAATGAAGAAAACAGACAATTGACCTTTCACCTGCACAAGCTAACGTACTGCACAAGCTAACGTTAGCCGCTAATAACTCTGAAATATAGAGAACTTTATTCATAATCAACAGCGTCAAAACATCATTTTTATGAGTTTTTATTCAGTTGTGTTCACAGTATAAAGACCTCGTGGCACATCGTAGTCTGATTACGACTCGGTTCAGTGAAAACATCACAAAAGCCCCGCACTGTAACTTTAAACAGTTTACTCACTATTGACCGCGAAGGGCCACAACTATCAGACAATGAAAAACTTTACAATGTGCATCCCTATTCAACCGTAGAGTAATAAACCTATCACCACGGAGACAGCAGGTGACAGGTCAGATCTGTGGAGAGGAGACACTTTCACACACGGGACAAAAGATCACAAGGTCCTGTTCTGCACGTATATTAGGTTTAACGATTGTGCACATTTGAACTAAACTAAAGCCGTGCAATAATTAGTCACATTTTCTCTTGTCATTTCTAATTAGATGTTTTTCCTGCAGGGGGCGACAGTCAGTCCACTTTGTTGAATGGCATTGATTAAAAGTCGGCACAGTTTAAGTTTAGAGAATCAATACCAAAAGCAAACGTAGATTTCGCTGGATGAATTCAAACCTTCGTCAAACCGTCTTTAACCACACAACAGTCGATACCGTTTTTCAGACTCGACTGGAGAAACGTTCACGCTCCAGGTGTGAAAAAAGGTCAGTTTTTACAAAGTGCGGCGTCAGCGCCGGCTCGAAGACGGGCCGGAAACGTTTGAGCAATTCAAGATATTACAAAATCTAACTCATCTTCACGTCCAATAAAAAGAGTGTGATTTCAGAGTAAAGACGATTTTGGACAGTCATAAAACACACTTTAAAACACCTTTAAACTGTGGAGAAGAGCCACGCCAAGGAGCCGGAGGGAGCCCGAGGGAGCCAGAGGGAGCCCGAGGGAGCCTGAGGGAGCCCGAAGGAGCCTGAGGGAGCCCGAGGGAGCCTGAGGGAGCCAGAGGGGAGCCCGAGGGAGCCCGAGGGAGCCTGAAGGAGCCCGAGGGAGCCTGAGGGAGCCCGAGGGAGCTTGAGGGAGCCCGAGGGGGCCCGAGGGAGCCCGAGGGAGCCTGAGGGTGCCTGAAGGACCCGAGGGAGGCAGAGGGAGCTTGAGGGAGCCGAGGGAGCCAGAAGGAGCCCAAGGGAGCCCGAGGGAGCCGAGGGAGCCCGAGGGAGCCCAAGGGGAGCCCAAGGGGAGCCAGAGGGAGCCCGAGGGGAGCAAGAGGGGAGCCAGAGGGGAGCCAGAGGAGCCCGAGGGGAGCCAGAGGGAGCCAGAGGGAGCCGGGAGCCCGAGAGAGCCCGAGGGAGCCAGAGGGAGCCAGAGGGGAGCCCGAGGGGAGCCCGAGGGAGCCAGAGGGAGAAGCGAAGCCTAACTGAGCATGTGCAGAGAGACAAGTGTGTTGTCAGGCTCTTCACGTTTTTCAATGATCAGACGTTAGTTAGAAAACACAGTATTTTAATAACATAAAGCTCTGATGTGAGGTGAATTCTGATGTGAAGGTGAATTCTGATGTGAGGTGAATTCTGATGTGAGGTAATTCTGATGTGGAGTGAATTCTGATGTGAGGTGAATTCTGATGTGAGGTGAATTCTGATGTGAGGTGAATTCTGATGTGAGGTTGAATTCTGATGTGAGGTGAATTCATCAGAAGTGAGCCCATTTACTCCATTCAGCAGCTCTTGTAGGTTTTGGGAGTTGGCCCTTCACGTGGGAGACCGGGGTTTGAAACTCACTCTTGCGTGTTAGTTTTTTTTTTTCCCCACTTTGGCGTGCAAATGTTCCGCACTAAATATTGATGGACCCGCCCGTCCACAGAAGTCACGCGCGCTGCTGCTAAAACCGTCTGCCCAACATTGGGCCCAGATTCAAACTGAAGCTGAAGTGGGACGAGCTCTGCAGAGGAACGGCAAGATTTAAAACCTGCATGGATCAGTTTGGGTGAATACAAGTCACAGGTTGGAGAGATTCTGATCCTTTTGTTGGGTTTTGAATTCATTTTTCACTAAAAATGACATTTAAGGACTTGTAATAATATATTTTAGGCTTATTATACTTTTTTTTTTGTGGTTTTGGAGCACAAACTGACCCAGATTATTCCCAGAATGATTGATTTGACTGAAAATAAGTGGATTCAAGCTTTTTTATACATATATTTCCACCTTCCCAGGAGCTTGAGGGTGATTCTTTATCAGATGGTGGGCAAAATGCAGAAAATGTCCTGCGTTTCCACAGGTTCGCGCTGATGACGAGGAGGAACCGTGGAAACGCGGCGAAAACGCTCATAAAGTGGATTCTGCCCTGATCGCACGTCCTCCGGCTCCGTTTCGTTCTCAGACACGATCGTGAATCCGCTCGTGGGGGGGGGGACCCGTGACAAGATGGAGAGCCCGGCGTGTTACGCAACAGACAGGGGGGGGGGCAAAGGGCGCGTTCCGGGGACACCACGACGACGACGCAGGAGAACAGAGAAAGGAAAACGTACATATTCACACATTAGGAGCAGGGAATGGGGATACTTCCGTTTATCATACAAATCTATCCAAAACGTTCAAAACAATTTGAGCAATGCATTTGGGCCTCAAAACCCCCGCCATGGACGTGGTGGATGGATATATTCGGAGCGTACTTCTGGCCGCCGGGAAGAAAGCGATCGCGACAAAACGGATGACACAAACCGCGCCGACGGTTAAGGACGGGAAGGACATCATAACCGACAAAACGCGCCGCGGGAAAAAAACGAAAATGGGCAAATTCAAAAAACAAAACGGACAAAATGGGACACTTTTATTTGACCCAAGTACGTCTTAACCTCGTCCTTGGTCCTGCTGCGTTTGTGTGTGTTTTTTTTAATGTGTTTGTTTGTTTGAAGTTTGTTCTTGTTGTTTTATGTTAAAAAACTAAATAAATAGTAAAAGAAAACCAACAAAAAAAACCAATATGAACACTTAAGCGGTTATTACCCACCCACTTTAGCTCAAATAATAAATCACCAAAAAATTAAGAAAAAGTTTACAGTAAGTGCAAATAAAAAGTACACACGAAAAAAATATAGTTTCAGCTTTTATTAATTGAACTGTCAGTCATTATAGTCATTCTTATAGTATATATATTATTGTGACTCACCCAGTTATTTGGACCCCCATAATGCTTCACATGCACGTCATTTATTCATGTATTCATGTATTGTGCCTCGTGCGTTTGAGTCCATTATCTCTGGACAACATGAACAAATAATAATAATAATAATAATAATAATAATAATAATAATAATAACAAATAATCAAGACTTTTTTTCCTCAGATTGAGCTAATTTTTTTATGCAAATGTGTTTAATCTTACACTTTTAGTAACGATTTCGTGAACATTGAACACAGAAAGTCTGAACTCGGCTCCAAACCACATTTTACCGATCGTTTGCTGAATGCCTCCGTCCTCTCTCCCTCTCTCCCCCTTTCACACTTCCGGAGACATTTTGACTGGATTTATCATTTTGTAAAAGTGCAGTTCAGTTCACAATTCTTCATTTATTTACAATGTATTATCGTTTTTTTTTTTCTTTCTGTCGTTTTAATTTTAGCACCGTTTGTTCGCGTCCCGTAGCAACACGCTTTCGTTTGAAGAGTAAAAGAACAAAAAGAACAAACTCCCTTATCGCCACCAAATGTAGAGCATGATATTCAAGAGCCGCGATCGCAAAGTAGATTTTTATCATGATGAACGTACACGCTTCGGAGTTCACGCTTCATTGGCTCACAGAACGAGGCCCCGCCCACCACGCAGCCGTCACACGCTTTAACGCGATAAACACGGACGGGAGGGAACGTCACTCTGCCACATGTCAAGTCAATAAAGTCCGTTCCGGGGCTGGAAACGATAAACAAAGCGCACATGTTCGTGTTTGTTTACGAGCGCTGGACCGTCGCAGGCTCGCGTCCCTGCACGCCGCGGCGGAGCCCGCTGCAACGTCCTCTGGGAAATCAGCGGCTGCTTCCTGCTGGACGATGTGTGCGCCTGCGTGTGCTCGCTGTGGGGGAGGGACGGAGGGGATCGCGACCTCGTCGAAATCACAGTTTGATTTGGCACAAGAGCGGACGCGGAAAAAGGCAGAAGCAGGAAAAAAAAAAAAAGTCCTCTGCAAAGACAAAACATCCCGTCGTTCTTTGTTCTAGTTCGTCTTCTCTCAAACGCTCCGAATGGAATCTGACTTTTTTTTTTTTTTTTTTTTTAAATACACATTGTAAATTGAACCGCGATGTCAGAAAAAATCTAATCGCGCAGCCAGAACGGGGGGACGAAGGGAGGCCCGACCGTATTCGCTTCACTGTACGCGCCGGGAGATGTCAGTCGGGAGCCTTAAGTTTGTCAGTTACTGAGGCTAGACGTTTATTTAAAAATGACACGTGAAGTCTGAAATATGACCCGAGCACGGCAGGCTCAGCGGTTTTGTCTCCTTTTACCTCAATAACAAAACAAAAAAAACAAAAAAGACACGCCATCTTGTTGGAGGACATTCTAGTACGTAAATAATCCACACTTTGCAGTTCGATAGGCTTCTCAAATTGCGGTTTCGCTTCGATCCAAGACTCGTAAGAGCGTAAAAAGCGTACGTCCATAAACCGTCACAGCTCTAGGGCCCGCGGGAGGAGCCGTTATATCCGTTTAGGAGGGAAAGGAGGAAGTGGAGGGGGTGTTTCTGGAGAGATTTTTTACTCCACACAGCGAGGAACGGTTCCCAAAGCGACGCTACCGACGCCCGGATCGATGGCGCGACACAGCGGCCGTAAAACTAGAGCGTTCCTTTTAACTACAGCGAACGGAAACGGCGCTGTCAGACGCGCGGCTCGTGTCATCAATTTGCGGGAAAGGAAACGGCGAGAGAAGCCAATAAAAAAAGAAAAAAAGAAAAGAGCACTCGAAACAGGGAAGAGTTCAGGGACGAGCGGGGACATTTTTGCAACATCTCGGACGCGAAACGTCCCGAACATCGACGGCGCGTACCGAAACCGAAACCGAATCGACTCGACGTATCGGAGCCTGAAACACAAACTCACGACTCAAAACTCTAAAAAACAAAGCCAAAAACGGAGGAAGCAAGTTTGATTCCAGCAGCTGCAAATTCACCCTTCTTCCTTTTATTGCCATGTCTACGAGTTTAAATCAATCAATCAACATCTTAGAACCCTTTTCAACGCCGACTTAAGTGCTTTCCAGTCAAATCAAAGACTAAATAAAGTCCTCAATTAAACAATAGAAACAGTAAAACAACAAAACAAACACAAACGCCACATCAAAGAGCGCTAAAAGTCACGAAGAGACATTTTGAGCCAATATATTAAAACACATCTTTCTTTGCATTTGGGAGAAAAGAAAAGCTATGAAAAGTGGTGAAAATAGTCCAATTTTATTTATTTTATTAAGAATTACTCAAACATATATTTTTTGCTTGATAAATGAATCGGACACATCCAATTATGTGTCATGTAGAATATATAAAAATGACATTTTTAAAAAAGCCCTGGCTAAAAAAATCCAAAGGCTTAAAAAAGGTTGTTTGAGGCTCTGAATCCGAACGTAAAAGTCCTTTAAAACAGGACGACAAATAAGTTCCAACAAAAGGACTTTTAAATGAGTAATCAGAGCCTTTTGGACACGAATCACAAAGGATCGTGTTTTACCCACTATTATATAAAGAACACATCTTTTCCTGTGTCACTTTGTGTATGAATACAAATACACTTGCCTATAGAAGATATTCAGCAGCTTGCATAATAAAAATATAATAAATACTATAATAAAATAAACAGGTTCACTTTATAACTACTATTTACTAACAACACTGTAAAGGCATAAAAATAAATAAATACATGTGTCAAAAATGGCTTACTCAAAGCCCAAAGCCTTCAGGACACACGACTAAAACAAATCCCCAGAATGCATTTCCTGCTGAGTCGCCGCGTTCTTGCCCCGTCAGCCTCGTGCGTCGCGTTCCGCTTGGAGAGCCCCCAAAAACGTGAGGGAAAAACTATTCAACTGTCACACAAGCTGTGCAGGAACCATGTGTTTAAGTTCAAAAATAAGGCCACGTACCTGGTCAGATTACATGGTCCGCGCGTCCAACCGGTGCCAATCCTGTGGCGTCGTGCGTAAAACCAACCGCATCCTTTTGTCACGGCGCAGAGCCCGCGCCGCACGGGACGGGAACTGCGGAGGGATTTGGAGTAAAAGAGTCCGACACGGTCTCGCGTTGGGGACGAGCAAGAGTCTCACGGCCGGAACGAGGCGGACCAGACCGGACCGGACCGGGAACGCGTCGGGGATGATGTTGCCTTTACGCGGCGAACGCGAACGGAGACGGGGAAAGCATCCAACAAGTGCGGAACGAGGATGTGAGGATGTGAGGATGTGGAGTGAGGAGAGGAGAGGGGAGAGAGAGGATGTGGAGTATGGAGAGGGGAGAGAGAGGGGCGGGAGAGAGGAGAGGGAGGGACGAGAGGGAGGAGGGGGCGGGAGAGAGGCGGAGTGATGGAGCGCAGCTGGACCGAGAGGAGAGGAGAGAGAGGAGAGGAGGGAACAGAGGGAGAGAGGAGGGAAAGAGAAAGAGGGGAGAGAGAGGGAGGAGGATGGAAGGAAGAAGAAGGGAGAGGAGAGGAGGGAACAGAGGGAGAGAGGGAGGGGAAAGAGAAAGAGAGAGGGAGGGAGGGATGGGAGAGGAGGAGAGAGAGGGGAGGGAGGTAGAGGGAGGAGAGAGAGAGGGAGGAGAGGGAGGGAGGAGAGAGGCGGAGTGATGGAGCGCAGCGCTGGACGGAGGAGAGAGAGAGAGAGGCGGCCTGAGGGGGTAGAGAGAGGGAAAGAGGGGGGAGAGGAAGAGGCGAGAGAGGAGAGGAGAGAGGAGAGGGAAGGGAACGAGAAAGAGAGGGAGGGAGGGATAGGTGAGGGAGGGGAGAGAGAGAGAGACGGAGAGATGGAGCACAGCTGGACAGAGAGGAGAGAGAGGGGGAAAAGAGAGAGAGAGGGAGGGGGCATATCAGCACCTGTTTGTTTGGTAAATGCTGTGATCTGATTGGTCAAAGTCCTAAAGTTTAGTAAAGCATAAAGTTAGGAACGACATTAGGTTTAGAGACAGAGTAACCTGTAAGTAACCTGTAAGTAACCTGTGAGTAACATGTAACATGTAAGTAACATGTAACTCACATGTAAGTAACCTGTGAGTAACCTGTAAGTAACCTGTAAGTAACCTCTGAGTAACATGTAAGTAACCTCTGAGTAACATGTAAGTCACATGTAAGTAACCTGTGAGTAACCTGTGAGTAACATGTGAGTAACATGTAAGTAACCTGTAAGTAACCTGTGAGTAACCTGTAAGTAACCTGTAAGTAACCTGTAAGTAACATGTAAGTAACCTCTGAGTAACATGTAAGTAACCTCTAAGTAACCTGTAAGTAACCTCTTAGTAACATGTAAGTAACCTGTGAGTAACATGTAAGTAACCTCTAAGTAACATTTAAGTAACCTGTGAGTAACCTGTAAGTAACTTCTGAGTAACATGTGAGTAACCTGTAAGTAACCTGTGAGTAACCTGTAAGTAACCTCTGAGTAACATGTAAGTAACCTGTGAGTAACCTGTAAGTAACATCTGAGTAACATGTAAGTAACCTGTGAGTAACCTGTAAGTAACCTGTGAGTAACCTCTGAGTAACATGTAAGTCACATGTAAGTCACATGTAAGTAACCTGTGAGTAACCTGTGAGTAACCTCTGAGTAACATGTAAGTCACATGTAAGTCACATGTAAGTCACATGTAAGTCACATGTAAGTCACATGTGAGTAACCTGTGAGTGACCTGTAAGTAACCTCTGAGTAACATGTAAGTAACCTCTGAGTAACATGTAAGTAACCTGTGAGTAACCTGTGAGTAACCTCTGAGTAACATGTAAGTAACCAGTGAGTAACATGTAACTCACATGTAAGTCACATGTGAGTAACCTGTGAGTAACCTGTGAGTAACCTGTGAGTAACCTGTGAGTAACCTGTGAGTAACCTGTGAGTAACCTGTGAGTAACAATGACTTTAAAAACAAACGTATCGCCCACTAGCCTTAGCTCGTCTAATGGCATAAATTGAAACATAACCCAGTCAAAAATATAACTAAACACTATAACTCATTACCATGGCAACCAGATCGTTCCCCTCCAGACCTGACGATCTAAACAAACCGTTTGTTTCTAAGTGCAGTTTAAAATATGCACAATACGTAACATCATCATCTGTATGTTAACTTAATACTAAATATGACAGAAAAGCCACAAATGTCTTAAATGTCCTGGACCCACTGGACCCACCGGACCTCCTGGACCCACCGGACCTCCTGGACCCACTGGACCTCCTGTCCCCACCGGACCTCCTGGACCTCCCGGACCACCTCTGATCCGATCACACATTATTTCATGCTGTAGCAGGTGGCTAACACGCGAAAGCACAAGAACCTCACAATTCATTTACGCTGCCGGTTTTCTCCGTATGTGTGTGTGTGTGTGATTTTAACTGCGTCGCTATGGCAACCCGCAGCTCCCTGGCCACGCGGGGGTCACGGAGAGGTCACCAGAGTCGGACTGAAGCAGCTAATGCCATTTCCTGCTCCGCGAGGCCCACGGTGATCCGATAGTGATCGCCGAGCGCCGGCCACGCACAAAAGGACAGCTACATTTGTACTCAGGAGGTAGAGTAACTAAACATGTTACTCAAGTAAGAGTAACACTTCAGGATAATGTAGGTCAAGTAAAACGACTGCTCAAGAGTAACTTTGAGAGTCTGATTCATATGTAATTTGAAGGACAAAACATTAAATAAAACCCAAAATCTGGTCTTTTCAAAGGCTGGAAACAAAAGTGAGAAAAACTAAATATACTTTGACTTTGGCTGTTCCTTCTGAACCTCTCAATATGAATGAGAAACCTACGTCCAGAACCTCATGACCAGACTGAAACCGGTCCGTGTCAAGAGGACTTTCCAGGCAGTTCCAGAAAACTCTAGTGGATTAAATGAAATTCAAACAAAAACAGCTTGGACAATGTTGTTTCTTCACCATCTTCTCACAGCTCCACATGTATCGCACGCATGCTAACTTCCTGCTTCGTAGATTAGATGCTTTTACGTCTGCGCTGGGACGAAGCGGATTTGACTTCTTTACCTGCAAAACATTGTGTGCGGGTTCTTTAATTTCCTCAACGTAACGACTCAAATTCAAATTCAGAACGCGATTATCTTTTCTTAGATGCACAAACCAACTCTTTAGCCGAGCGGCTCTTTCACATTAAGAAAAACCGCACACTGACATTTGCCGTGGCTCTTCTAAACTATGGAACCGTCCATAGCGTCTGACATGCTGCTGGAGCGAGGGTGACTTTGCGCCTGTGCGTTGCAGATATGTCGAGCGGCTCACGGTCTTTTGTTCTGTTCAAATCCAGCCTGGGACACGAGGGAGCGCACGAGGAAGAGGAAGAGAAGGAGGAGGAGGAGGGGGCCGCCCCGCAAATCCATCCGCTCTTCTTCCTCCACCGGACACAGAAGACACTTGCACACAGTCAGCACGGCAGCTTCGGCAACACAAAAAGCCAAGAGTCTAGAAATAAAATGCGTAAAACCGTGGCATAATCTGTTCCCACCGAGGCGAGCTGTTGGAGTCAGCCCAGATCAACGATAAAAACACCCCCCAATGAAAGAAACTGTAAACATATCGTAATTAAGCAACTTCTGGGGTCAAAATGAGACCGCCGTGTGCCGTTTGCAACCAATCGTTTCATCCCGGACGCCGCCAGATCGGCCGTTTCCCACCTGAACCGCACAAGCGTACAACCTCGGAGCGGTCCAGCCGAATGAACCCGTGTGTCAACAAGACGGCTAACGCTGATGCTAAACCGGCGCCGACAGGACACGCCACGGGACTCATTAGTCATCTCCGAGTTCACAAGCAGGAACGGCCTGTTGGAGCAGCGTTCCAGAGCATTTTTGTCGGGAACAAATCGTAATTAGAAGGCGTTTTTATTGTCAGAGAAACCGGGAAGTCGCGCTGGTGCGCTGTTAGCACGCGAGTTGCGGTTAGCATGACGCCCACGCGACGCCCTGGCCTCGGGAAGTTCCTGAACGCACTTTTAAACTCATCGCGGTGAAGAATTAGGACGCATACGTGAAGACTACGGTTGGACTGCTGCAAACGATCAGGTACTTTAATGTCACATGATGGAACATTCCAGGCAAAACATTAACACCACCTTAGAAATAAACTCTTACTGTAACCGTGGCTACAACGAACCATTATTCAATCACAAAATGCATCGTCATGGCTTAAAAACTGTGAATCTTGTCGTAGTTAAAAGGGCCTTACCATCTGGAATGATGCCATCGTGTTCTAGAGTAGAGTTCACTCTTCAGAACCAGTGTTTGGTCCGAACGCGCAGCAGGATGTTGCGGTCGCCGGCAGCTCCTGACGCAGCGCCGACATTGAGGACTTGGCCGTATCCATCCTCTCCGGCTCCATAAATACGCTTTTAATGGAAGTGTCAGCGCGTCCGTCGCATATTAACAGGAGTTGAGCCGCAGAGCCTCCTGGCAAACCCCAAAAAAACCCGTCATGTGCTCGCTCTGGGCCAATCGGAGGCGGGGCAGCGGAGCAGGTGGGGCAGGATTCGTATGCTGGGGGCAAACGTACGAGCAGAACTGTGTCGTGGAGCGCTGTCGTTTGGCGGCGCTCAGAATACACGACGCGGCCTTGATCCTACTCTTTAATATAGTACCACTTCAATGCAGTTATGATTGGACCACAAATACCTCGCATTCTGTAACTAAACTCATTTTCAAAGTAGTGCGCATTCGAGCATTTATGTTGTGCATCCGGAAAGTACCGAGTACCTCTCAGTGCAGTTCATCCAAACGGCCCAATTTATGCAGAAAAGTACTCGTAAATAAAGCAGATGATGTCACGATTCACTTCGAAACCTTCTGCTCGTTTTGTCCCAAATCCTTCTAATCTACATAAAATAATCACCCCGTCGAGCGATTAATCGACCCGACGACAAAGGATCTAAAGCGATCGATCCACCATAAAAATGCCTTCTTCTATTCCCCACTCTCTTCTCCGATTGGTCAGCCGCCATTGTTGAAGTTATTTAACCAATCGCAGTGAACTCTCTGAAGAAGCTACTACTACTACTACTACTACTACTACTACTACTACTACTACTACTGCTACTACTACTACTACTACTACTACTACTACTACTACTACTACTACGTACAAAAGACACTAACAGCAACATCTTAATACCAGCTGCGAGTACAGAAAGGGCAATCAAAGCGACCGTCGTGGCCGTTACTTCTTCCATTTGATTAGATTCTAAAAGACGTCACTCGGCTCTTGACACGGAGCGTTTTAAGACCCTCAGGGCAGTTTGTGGACGTAAGATTTATGTGCGTGGATTAATGGAGGGTTTAAAAAAAAAAAAAAAAAAAAGAAAGAAAGGGCCCCCGGAGGCAGAGCGGCAGCCTGGTTTCACCCTGGTCCTGGCACGGAGCCGCACTGTACAGGGGGGGGGGATTATGCTTTTATTATTCTCATTTCCCCACCAGGTGAACTATAAGCAGGTCAACCGTTTCACACGTTCATATTGATCGAAAGCGGCTCAATAATAGAAACAAGTCCATTCACTTCCTGTACAAAACTGCAAAAAATGATGGAGTGACATTTCACTGTGGCAGATTGAGGGGTCTTGGTCTCCTGGTCCCAGCTTTTGAAAAAGGGTCCGGCGCTCAACCCAGGCCAAAACAAGAAGTCAAACAGCAAATCGAAACAGAAAAGATTTGATTCTCACCAAACGCGGACTTCTTCATCTTCTGATAAAGCGGCGTACTGCGACTGATGCTAACTTATATGCTGAGCCCGCATGCTTAGCAAAACAAAGCCGCTTCCTGTTTATCGCCGCGCGGGCACTCGCTTTGTCAAGAGCCAAAGTATGGTATTTCCAGGTCATACAAATGCGTCTGACATGATTCCATGAAGAGAGGTTCGACCGCGGCGTAGAGGCTGTGCACACAGGGCAGAGAAATGAGGCAAAACTGTTCCTGTGCACCGCTCGCTTTTAGCCACGCCCCTCACGCACATGTCTTTTTGTGAATCGCAGAGATCGGCCTCAGGAGTAAAACGTATAACTCGGGTGCAATTTGGATTCTTTTTATTAAGACAATGCGAGTTGCGTTATTGCGACGTCAGTGGCTCGCGCAGCTGGAAACGCACTCCCGTTTAATGCCATATTGTGCTACATTTTAGACAACGCGACATGTGGAGGACTGACAAAGGTTTTTCCCTCAAATTGACCGAAGTCCAGTTCTGACTCAATGCTTTTTAAGTCTGTAGTTTATATGAACAAGTTATAAAAGTTAAACAGGAAGAAATGAACGTCACGAAAGCGCAGAAAACCCAGATTTTGAGTCGCTCTGTTGGCTCACGTCGGCCCGCAGTGGCTCACGTCGGCCCGCAGTGGCTCACGTCGGCCCGCAGTGGCTCACGTCGGCCCGCAGTGGCTCACGTCGGCCCACAGTGGCTCACGTCGGCTCACAGTGGCTCACGTCGGCCCGCAGTGGCTTCACGTCGGCCCGCAGTGGCTCACGTCGGCCCGCAGTGGCTCACGTCGGCTCACGTCAGCCCGCAGTGGCTCACGTCGGGCTCACGTCAGCCCGCAGTGGCTCACGTCGGCTCACGTCAGCCGCAGTGGCTCACGTCGGCCCGCAGTGGCTCACGTCGGCCCGCAGTGGCTCACGTCGGCCCACAGTGGTCACGTCAGCTCACGTCGGCCCACAGTGGCTCACGTCGCCTCACAGTGGCTCACGTCGGCCCACAGTGGCTCACGTCGGCTTACGTTGGCCCACAGTGGCTCACGTCGGCTCACGGTGGCTCACGTCGACCCACAGTAGCTCAGGTCGGCTCACAGTGGCTCACGTCGACCCACAGTGGCTCACGTCGGCTCACAGTGGCTCACGTCGGCCCACAGTGGCTCGCGCTGAGGCTTCCCTGTGTGCAGATGCCCCGCTGCCGTCTGAGGCTAATTCAACACAACCGCATTACGGCTTTTCATAACCACGTTTGGCCCGCCCCCCCTCGCCCCCTCCCCCCGTCCCCCTCCCCAACTTCGGTAAACAAAACCCAGTCACAAGCACGACGTCAGCGCGTTTGAGCCGAAGCTGTGGCACCACCAAAACATGGAGGACGGCAGCAAAACCAAGACTCTTAAACTGGGCAATGTGCAATTTTGAACACTTTTACAAACACTTTTTATACATTTTATGGGTAAAATTGACTGTAAACGACAGAAGTTTCAAAATACCATCTCTGAATATATACATCTTTTTACCTGTTCACCTGCAGTTTCTGACCTTAATTCATCTTTTTTGGGCCGCAATTGGTCCACATCCGTTTTAGATCAGATGCCCTTCCTGACGAGTTCAACAGCACAAAGACGACACCCTCTTGCAGCAGTATTGATCATTTGAGTCACTTTACTGTAGAAAAAAGGTTACATCAAAAGAGTCCGGCCAGCAGGGGGCGGGAGGAGTCCGCCTCAGCCTCGAAAGTGTGTAAAGGTCAAAGACCCCAACAGAACACGGCGACGCGAACGATCTGACGCTAATTAAACGTGTCGAGATGATGAAACGTGAGGTTTAGTTCATCTTTTAAAGCAGGTTCTGGTCACGTTGTACATCTTGAACACGCTCAGCTTCAGTCCAAGAATCGAGAACAAAAACCTGCCAAATGAAGTAAGTATGAAGAAGAAAACTGGGTTGTTGCTTATATAGGTTTGTTGTGTGTTATATAAATGGAAAAGTGTTGTTTTAAAGTGTCAGTGTTAAGAATAAGATCATTTAAGACCGCTCTTGAACCAAAACAAAAACCCGTCCGTTCTCGTCCTCGTCCGTGTCAAACATCTGCAGAAGTCGTCTGCTCACGCTCCACCAACGGAACGGGACTGAAAAGTGACATAGTGCACCTTTAAACGTTGAGAGAGAAGACTGACCAAACTAATACAAGAATCCACCGCACTTCAGAAGTTGTTCATGAAGGTCGAGACCACAGGGTCCCGTGGAGACGTTCCCATGTAAAACCTAAACAACTGCAGCATATTTGTTCATTTAAAGGACCATTGGACTTGGTCTTGGGGCCCTCCTCCTCGCGCGCAGCCTCCCCCTCGCGCGCAGCCTCCCCCTCGCGCGCAGCCTCCCCCTCCGCGCGCGCGCCCCCCCTCGCGCGCGCGCACCCCCCTCGCGCGCGCGCACCCCCCCTCGCGCGCACCCCCCCTCGCCGCACCCCCCCCCGCCTGCGCGCGCACCCCCCTCCGCGCCGGGCACCACTCGCGCGCGCGCACCCCCTCGCGCGCAGCCCCCCCCTCGCGCGTGCAGGCTTCAGCCCCTCGCGGCCGCGCCTCCCCCCTCGCGCGCACCCCCTCGCGCGCACCCCTCGCGCGCACCCCCCCTCACGCGCACCCCCCTCACGCGCACCCCCCTCACGCGCAGCTCTGTCGGGGATTTAAGGTGATCAATGTTCAATGAATTACTGAATGACTCTCTGAGCTCAGCATTTGACTTCAGCACTTGAACCGAAGGCCGTGGGTAAACGCTGCGTCGAGGTTCAGGAGATAAAACAAACTGAAATGTATTATCTCCATGACGATAGTCAGATGACCTGCTAAAATGCGCCTGTTAAAAGGTAATCTTAAAAGGTTGAATCTTAAACCTCCATTTACGATTAAGATTCAACCTTCCAGTTGTTTATAACGGTCTGCTGAAACCATGGAGACGCCCGAGGCATTCGGATGCTAATCAGGTACTCAGGAAAGAGGGAGCCAAGTCAGTGAACAATAGGCCCATCCCATCTGGTTTCGATGGTCCATTATCAGGGTTCCCGCCCTGTGGGCGGGGCTTTCACAGAGTAGGATATAAACCTGAGTTCTCAAACCTGTTTCACAGGTTGAGAATGAGTCTTGGATCAGAGTCGAAATGTTTTGTTTTCCTAAAACAGAGTCCAGATGAAACAACTGAACCTTTTTCTACATTGTATTTTTTAACAATGATTTAAAAAAAAAAAATCATATTCAATGAATATTTCTACTTGATTGGATGGTAAAAAAATTCAGTTCAAATAATTCAAATGCAAAAGATGTAATTTCATAAATTCAGTGTAAATTTCAAGCTTTGGTAGTAAAAACCCAAAATGGCCTCCAAACCCTGGGCCCATGCGAGGTTAACGAAACAGTCATGAAACAAATCATCATCAAAGCTTCAAACAAATGAGATATTTTAATTCTCAAACCAAACCACGCTGGTGTCATGGCAACGTTAAACTCAGAACAGACTTGAACAGAAGAGAAAAACCACCGACACTTTGTGGACGGCGTTAAAAACAGATATATTTACATTACACTAAATAAGAACGGCCGTCCGTGTCCTAAAACCGAGATGTCCACATCAAACAAACAAACAAACAAACAAACAAACTGGAGCCAGCGCAGGCTTCGTGAGGGGGGCGAACGAGGTCCACACCGAGGGTCCTACCTGGTCCCAAAGACGGGGAACAGGAAGCGCTTGTACGGGAGCAGCGGCAACACCGGAGAACCTGGAGCAAAACAAAATACAAATAAAAACACGGCAAGGATCAGAAACCTGCCGCTGCTGTTGCCGCGGAGACGGAGAACGCAGCGTGGCGTTGAAACCAATATCGAAACGAGATACATACAATACGAGTAACATTTGGGCTGTGTCGGGTTATAAATAACATATCAATGACTCAGTGATGCTAACTTTGATGATGATGATGGTGAACGATGAAGAGTTCAGCGTTTCCTTCTTAGTTTTAGAACGCGTTTGTTTTAAAGTCACTGTGCCATGAAGTAGTTTCAACATTTGCGTTTCTCACAGTATTTTCATTTGCAATAAATAACACTTCAAAATGTGACATCAACCGTTTGTCTCCATGGAGACAGGCACGTTTACAGTCCATGTGACGGTCCTCCTGTTGTTCCAAGTATGACTCAGTTTGGTGGATAGATTTATATTTATACATATTTATCACAGTTTTACTTTCGTCAAGTTGCAGTTTGTATTTAAAATAAGTTTAAAATGACAGAAAATGGAGCTGAATCCCTCTGTGATGTCATCAGCGTGCGACACAGACAGTTGACACTTAACTGACACACTAACTGACACTTTAAACCGTCGTTGGACAAAATAAAGGTGTTCTCTGGTGTTATTGTGTCAGATCAGAACTGCTGTGTCGTTCATGTGGATTTGGGCTCTTGTTTACAGTCTGGTTGCTAGGTAACAGCTGTGGAATGACCTGTACCTGTGTCACATTTGTGCTCACGTCCAATCAGGAAGTACAGTTATCAACTTTACACAAACGGTCAAATACATGGGGACAAAATGTTGAGTCAAACCTGAAATATGTGTTTTAGTGAAATGTGAACACGTCATGTAGATTATTTAGAGATTATATTCAAACTATGAACTTGCTTCAGAGTAAAAAGTGCAACATAAAACAATGAATAATAATAATGGTTCAAAATAAAGAGCAAAAACAAAATAAAACGGAAGAACAGCAGTGCAAACTAATGCATTATTCATTATCAAAGCGATGCAAATCAATGGCATCTCCATGGAGACACAAAAGTGACACAGTGCAGCTTTAAACACGGCCAGCCTTCACTTTGCAGCTCCAAAACATGACAACAAAAAAGTAAAATGAACAAAACAATGGTGACATTAGATGAGTTTTGGCCCAGTGGTTGCTGGGTAATTTCCTACTGTGATGTCATCAATTACAACCAGGAAGTGAAATTATAAACTTAAAAATGTTCTGTTCTGTGATAACATTTTTATGATTTTTTAGCAAAATTCAAAATATATTCATCTGAACTGCATTTTAGTTCAGTGAGTCGTTCGACCTGTAGGGGGCGCTTTAAGCAAATGCCCACAAATCACTCACACGTACAGACCATTAGACGGACAAACACACAACACGCTTCATTCTCAAACGTCACGTGACAGTTTTATCGTCGGCACAGTTCCGCTGCAGAGCCGGCTTTTGTCTTTTCATGATCTGTATCTCGGTCGGTATGGAAACGATCCCGTTAGATACGCGCTAAACTGGAGATAAACCGAGCGCGGCGCAGCTCCGAGCCCAGCGTGCGTGTAAGGGGACGTTGTTGCGCGGCGACAGGGAGGCGTGTCGGGCGGCGTGTCGGGGGCTGGAACGGCGCCGCTCACGGGTCTAATCCAATCTGCGTCAGGTCTTTAGAGCGGGCGACATCCACCAAACTGTGAGCGGCTGCACAAAATCAATACGTCCTTCTCTGCAGCAGAACATGTGAGCTGAGCAGAGTGTAAGTGCGGGCCAACACAGAGCGGGGCGGCGCCGTGGGGCGGCGCCGTGGGGCAGTGAAGGGCACCGCTCCTTTTACTGTTCCGCCGTCATTATTGTGAGACATTTTGGCCAATCAATTTAAAGATATAGTAACATAAAGAGAAAGGTTTCACTTTTTGAGAACGAAAATAATAATAACAAAATATATTTTTTTTTTTATTTAAAAATTTAAAAATTCAAATTTTTTTAAAAATTTAAAAAAAAAAAAATTAAAATTTTAAAAAATTTTAAAATTAAAAATCATTCACCTTTTTCTTAGGTATATAGGGTTGAAAATTAGTATCTAGATTGACTACCTAGTTTTAGTGTCTGCACTTATTCCGAGATACACACAAAATTTCACAAACCGAATACTCATTAATCAAAATAATAAAATAAAAAAATAAACTATAAAATGCAGTTAAAGATGCAAAGTACCAGACCGAATAAAAACACTTCATGCTTCTAACAGTCTACAGATTATCTATATATTCATTATTATCTATTGATGATTAGGTTTGTGAAAAAGTATCGAAAATCAGAACTAAAACTAGTATCAAATTAGATACTAGATTTTCAACCTAAGTACCAGAGAAAAAACCACCATACTCAAAAAACGACACAAACTGACTTTTCTACCAGACACAGTATACGCAAATTCTTAGAGCTATTAGCAGCAAACATGTTGAGACACAATGTTGAGACAGATTTTTTACTTCAAATATTACACACCCAAAACACAAGCAATAGAAAACAACCTCAAAAACACTCACAGCGATATATCAGAAGAATCGAGTCTGTTCTTTAGTAATCTCCAGGCATTGGAAACGTTCGCTAATCGTATCAACCAAAACAACAAAACACAACCACAACAAACAACACAAACCACCAACCAAAAACAAACACCAAAACACAACAAAAAAAAACAACACAAAACACACCAAACCACAACAAACAACACACAAAAACACCAAAAAACACTACACAACACCACACAACAAACACAACAACAAACAAACAAAACCATACACACCAAAAAAAAACAACACCAACACAAGTGGAAGTCCTCTGCGTATTGTTGGATTTGAGATGACCGAGTGCCGCGCATAATAGAGTTAGCTAGTTAGCTAGCAGGACAATGAACAAATGATCAGTTTAACATGTTTGTGTTTTATCCTCTACCAACCAGGAATTGCGCTGTTAGCATGCTAGTTGTTGTTAGCTGTGGCATGACGACAAAACTCCGCCTCTGACAGTTGTGAAACGTGCTTCATTGTGGTGAATAATCAGGATGCCAGCAATGCGTTAAGAGAGGAATGTGTTGAACCACTGCAAACTGGCTTTTAAGTATTATTTCAACAAACGGTGAAGTATGTATCTCAATTGGATTACATATATGCACGTGCCATTTATTAAATCATCCATAGTTTGTGCAGGACATAACTCAGTGATTGATTGATTGATTAGTGATGAATTGATCCCATTTTAAAAACAATGTAAAATAAATAAATCTAAAGCGTACCTGAATAATAATTTTCTTCATGAGACTGAACTTAGAAATTCACAAAAAGATGTTTAGTAATTCCACCATTTTTTGTTTGTTTGCGCGTGTCGTTGTGAATAGGACATGTAAGCACTAGACAATCGATCTTGACGATGGGGACATATCTACTTTCTCATACCTTGGATTCTGACAGACTGCAGATGGCGCTGTGGTTGGTTTGCATGAAGTAGAAAGATAATCTTAAAATATTTTTAAATTGGCTGAACAGACAGCACAACAATTAAGCTGAAATATGTGGAGTTATGACTCAAGAGCTAAAACAAGGTCTAAGCCTTCATAAGTGGAACTTTTGCATGATCTCAGCAAAATCACTCAAACTGGGACTCCACTCAACTGTAAAATCACTCCACACTCATCAGAGGCTCTCGAGGCCTGAGCGAGAGGAGCTGTCATACAGTCACCCAGGGGTGCTCCGGCAAATCCTCTAAGATGCAAGCCGAGAGATGAAAAGGAGCTGCGAGCCAAAGAGCTGAGCAAGGTGGGCAATGTGTCGTTTTATGCATGTGCTACTTCTGCCTCATAAGTTAAACACCATTCAAAATGCTGTCCTTTCACTCCGCCACCCAAGAAATATATTCAGGCCATTAACTATAATGTGGACATACATACTGTATGTGTGAGAGTGTAACAGCAGAGCTATAGCAGTGGTCCCAAAGATAAGAGGGACCTTTTCAAAAAGAACGGTCCATGGTGCTTCCACTGCAAAAACGTGATCCATGCTGCCCAGTTTGACAGCTCCGAAGGGCACCGTGAGAGGTACTAGCTTTCAGGGTGTTCTGGCCCGCTTTATGCCCGCAAGATGATTGGACAAGAGACCAAAACAGAACGCAGACTCAGGTGAAAAGGCAAAAACATAAACAGAACATATGCAGTGATGGGAAGTGTATTTAGTTAGAGAATACTCATATACATGCATCAATAAGTACTGTGTAACATATTCCAATACATGGTAAGAGTCCTGCACTCTGAATAATGCATTGATGTCATGTTGGGTTACATCATATTATAGTGTAAAAATATTTTTTTAAACCTAAATTGTAGTACCATAATGTATTCCTTTGATTTGAGGATTTGATTTGAGGAACTGTTTTCTGAATACCACCAAATGAAAGAGTAACTGCACCAGAATACATTTACTCAAATTAGAAGTTTGAATAATCTTCTTCTGCATCACTCCACGGTGCCTTTGCAGGTGGAGCCGTGCAGGTGGAGCCTGTGGCGAGGCGAGGCCTTTGCCAGGTGGAGCCTGTGCAGTGGCAGCCTGCGGCAGGCGGAGCCGTGTGCAGGCGGAGCCTTGCAGCGAGCCTGTGCCAGGGGAGCCTTTGCAGGTAAAGCCTTTGCAGGCGTTTTGTCAAGTCCAGATTTGTTTTAAAATGTTGTTTTCCATTCATTTACAACTGTTCAAGTTGTACAGTTCTACTTTTCCTCTATAGATTTGAGTATATCTGTTTTCCTTCTATAATTGAGTAATATCTTGTACAGTGTAATAGTACTCTTACTTGAGTAACTGTTTTGGGGTCTCCACTGTGAGTGACAAAAGCTTTCGTTTTACAACATTAAATGATTTGAACATTTGTGTTTCTTGCTCTGCCTCTTCAGTTATGATTTAGTATTTCGAAGTTGTGTGTCCATTCTTTGAGGAAAAACAGGTTTTGTGCATATTTTTAATGTGTATTTTATGGATTTTATGCCTTTACTTGAGTAGTATTTCCCCTAATGCTATTTTACTCTAACTGGACCACTACTTTGCACTTTTACTTGAGTAACATCATTTTGAAGTAACCTTACTCTTACTTGGCTGCACATTTTGGCTACTCTCCCCACCTCTGCTACTACTACCAGTGGAAATGAAACACCAGGGGGTGCTAGGACTACACTGGTCGGTAAAGGTGACATGAAATCATCATCAGAGTGGCAACATTTTGCAGCGAAGGCAATTTCAGGAGATATAATCCGAACAAGTCCGACGTCTGAAAGTAAATGGACTTTAAAAACACAGAGGAGCTTCACGGGAGTGCCAAAAACTGACGTGTACAGGGAAAGCTGAGGGAGACGGACAAAAAACATGTAATAAAAGTAATCTCCAGGTTTTGCTGAGGAAAAAAACCCCAGAGATAAAACATGAGCACTTTCAGACGTTATATCCTACAGAACATGCACAGATTTAATGCATGCACCAGCCAATATGTGATGTAGTAGACAGACGAGATGCTGACCTGTTCTGACATATACCGTAATATTATTCTGCTGCGGGGGATCGAAAGTGAGAGGGGGAAAAAATCCATAATGCGCTGTAGACACGAATGACAGGGAAGAGGTTTATTAGAGGGAAAAAGA
>BJKM01001440.1:17500-39114 GCA_015082035.1 Chaenogobius annularis | reverse complement strand
AAACGCTAAAGAGCTTCATGCTGTCCTTGAAACTTTCGTCTTACTCAGCGCGTGAGTGGCCCACCCACAGCAGAGTGGCCCCACCCACAGCAGAGTGGCCCCACCCACAGCAGAGTGGCCCCACCCACAGCAGAGGGGCCCCACCCACAGCAGAGGGCCCCACCCACAAGGGCCCACCCCAGAGGGCCCCACCACAGCAGAGGCAACACTCTAGATCTTCTAATTACAAAAGGGTTAATATTTCAAACGTCAATGTGGTCGATGTTGCTCTGTCTGATCATTTCTGTGTCTTCTTTGACCTGTCTGTTTTTCCCAAACCACCAGCTGGTCCTGCAGTTGTCCGCAGGAGACACATAAATGACAGCACGGGAAAACTGTTTATGGAAATGATAAACTTTGAAAATGTCTCATGTTCTAATGTAAATGATTTGTTGAACTCTGTTACATCTAGTGTTTTGAATGTTCTCGACACCATTGCCCCTATGAAGGCTAAAATTGTTAAAAATAAGCAGAAGGCGCCATGGAGACATGATGATTCGATCAGGGCACAGAAAAGGGAGTGCCGCCGGGCCGAACGAAAATGGGAAAGTCAAAGCTCCAGGTTCAGAAAGAGATTTACAGAGAGAAGTTGTACATGTACAACCTCATTTTATGTAGAACTAGGGAAGGATATTTTTCTGAAATAATTGGAAGCTGCAGTAACAACTGGCGTGTCCTGTTGCCACAGTAACAGATGAACAAACCCTCCAGCTCAGCTGCCGTTAGAACTCATTTCCACATCCAAGTGTAATGAGTTTGCATTATTCTTTAACGACAAAGTTCAGGGCATTTAAAAATGCTATCAATTCTACAACACATAAAAATAACCCTCAAACCACCTACACACTTAGAGCTGACTCACTTTGCACCTGTAACTGACAAAACTGTCCAGGAGATCATCACCAGTCTGAGTTCATCTACATGCTGCCTCCATGTGTGACCTCCAGATTTCTAAAGTCTGTGCTGAACAGTTTGTTAGCACCACTCACTCACATAGTTAACATGTCGCTTCAATCTGGAACATTCCCAATGTCTTTGAAAACTGCGGTCATAAAGCCTCTCCTAAAGAAGAGCAGTCCTGATGCCGCAGTACTGAGTCATTACCGGCCCATCTCTAATCTGCCATTTTGGGGCAAAGTCCTTGAAAAGGTTGTTTACCAACAGCTCACTGATTTCCTCTTAATAAACAACTCATTTGATGTTTTCAGGTTTTAGACCTCATCACAGCACTGAGACTGCTCTTGTCAAGGTGACAAATGACATCCACCTGAACACTGACGAGGGCAAAGCCTCAGTCTTAATTCTGTTAGATCTGAGTGCTGCTTTTGACACTGTCGATCATGGGACCCTCTTACAGAGACTAGAGGACTGGGTGGGCATCAATGGCACAGCGCTAAACTGGTTAAAGTCCTATCTGGAAGACAGGAAATTCTTTATCGAAATTGGTAACTGTGTCTCAGACCAGATGCCCCTGACCTGTGGGGTGCCCCAAGGGTCAATCCTGGGACCCCTTCTGTTCAACCTCTACATGCTGCCGTTAGGTCAGTTGATACGCAGCGAGAATGTGTCCAATCACAATGATGCAGACGACACTCAGATCTATGTTTCACTGACGACAGGTGAATATGAACCAGTGGATTCACTCTGTCACTGCATCCAACAGATCAGTGTGTGGATGAAGAACAACTTTCTCCAGCTGAACTCAGACAAGACTGAAATCATCGTCTTTGGCCACAGAAACAAAGAGAAAGTGTTAACAGTCTCCTCCAGAGTCTCGCTCTAAAACCTACACATCAAGTTAGAAATCTGGGGGTAATAATGGACTCAGACTTGAACTTTAACACGTCAAATCAAATAACATCAGCAGCTTTTTACCATCTAAAAAACATGTCCAAAATCAAAAGTATAGTGTCTAAACCAGACCTGGAGAGACTTATCCATGCGTTTGTCTCTGGTAGATTAGACTACTGTAACGGCCTGCTCACTGGCCTCTCCAAACGAGCTGTAAAACAGCTGCAGTACATCCAGAAACGCTGCTGCTCGGGTCCTGACTAGAACCAGGAAGTACCATCACATTAGTCCTGTGCTCAGGTCTCTGCACTGCCCCCTGTGGCTCAGAGAAGAGACTTCAAAGCAGCTCTGCTTGTATACAAGTCTCTCCATGGCCTAGCGCCAAAGTACATCTCAGACATGTTAGTGCCATATGAACCATCTCGGACTCTGAGGACCTCAGGGACCGGCCTCCTGCTGGTTCCCAGAGTCAGGACTAAACATGGACCGGCCTCCTGCTGGTGCCAGAGTCAGGACTAAACATGGACCGGCCTCCTGCTGGTGCCCAGAGTCAGGACTAAACATGGGGAATGTGCGTTTCAGTTTTATGCAGCTAAAATCTGGAACAGTCTTCCTGAGGATGTGAGACAGGTTCTACTCTGGCAATGTTCAAATCTAAGATAAAAACTGTTTTGTTTGGCTGTGCATATGACTGAAATGCTTTTCTTTGCACTCTTCTCTTTTATGTCTTGAACTATGAGAAGGATAGCCTGAAAATGGGACCTTTTAATTAAAAGGTCTTTCTTTAGAGAAATTCTTTACAATTCTAAAACTACTATTTAGACACAATTACAACTGAACATGTAAAAAATTTCCCGCTCGACACAATAGCCCATTGGCCGGTGTCCAAGCCTCATAAGAGGTGTCTGGGGAGAGGGTTTAAACACACGCTGGTTAGATTGTCAGTCGGCAGTAAGGCCATTACAAAGTCCGGGAAGATCCTGGCGCACCGACCCACTGACCAAGAGCCAGTTTTAACAAGTTTTGTCTGGGCCAATTAGTTCAGAGAAAGCTAAATCTAGGGAGGGAGCAGGCGAGAGCGGGTCCGTCGTGAAAGACACAAAAGCGCCACACATAAGGTGGAGGCGTCGACGAGGAAGTCGTCGTAAAAGATACGTACGCTCAATACAGACGTGTGCAGAGAAAGAGAGCGTTGACGTCTAGGGACGGTCAAACATGGGAAAGAATCAATTTAAAAGCGACGTGCCCATCCCGGAGACATCTGTTACACTGGCAATGTCAAATAAATATGGGAAAGAGTGTCTGCCAGTGTGGTCCAATAGATTTTGTTTTCCATCTGGCAGATCACTAAGAACAGACAAAATGTATGATTCATGTCCGCAATTTTCGATTAATAGAAATTAAGGTTTTGTGATTTCTGTCTTGTCTTTGTGATTTTAACAAAACATTTTTCCTGTTTTGTGAAGCACTTTCAAATGCCTTGTACGAATGTACGAATTGTGCTCTACAAATAAAGTTGCCTTTCCTCGTCTTGCCACTGGAAGAGTGGCTACAACAGATCCCTGGAAAAACATTAGACATTTCAGTCCAGGAAAGTGCAGGGCTAGGAACAGCAAAGATACTGAAGAAATGTATTTTAATTTAAGTTTTTTTTTACATATATATGCTGAGCTCAGTGGCAGAGTGTTCGTCTTCTGATCTGATTGCAGCTTCCTACCAGGGAAAGCTCGGTCTCCTCTGCATTTTAGCATTGACTGAATGAACCCTTCCCGTTTTTAAGGAATGTGGAAACACAGAGCTATATCTGTAGAAATAAAAGTATAGTTCAAGTAAATTTTATGCACAGAGCAACTCAAGGTGCGTTAACATGACATAACAGGATGATGTCTGAAAGTTGGTTGTACCATTATTAACATAATTGTATCTTCTCTTCCCTCTAGAAGAAATATGGCTTCCGATTTCAGAAGATTTTTTTGAAAAAAGCATCAAGATCGATGGACTTCCTGCACGATTCCAGCTGCGACTAAAAAGAGTTAATCTGGACAAAGAAAAAGGTGAAGAATCTAAACTGAGGAGATTCACTCTTGGAGAACATGATCCAAAACACCTGAACAAGACCATCCTCCTGGTGGGAGCCACAGGGTCAGGGAAGTCCACTCTGATCAACGCCCTGGTCAACCATGTGATGGGGGTGGAGTTTGAAGACAAAGTCTGGTTTGAGGTCATCTCAGATGAGAAGGACAGACCTCAGTCTGAGAGTCAGACCTCTGCTGTGTCTGTTTATGAAGTGTTTGGATTTGAGGGAATAACTGTTCCTTATTCTCTGACCATCATCGACACTCCAGGATTCGGACACACAGAAGGTCTAGAAAAAAGACTTGACGATTATAAAGTTTCTAGAAAGCCTGTTCTGTATCCCTGAAGGAGTGGACACTATCAGTGCTGTGGGTTTGGTCATGAAGGCCTCAGAGAACAGACTGGACGAGAGACTGGCCTACATCTTCAACTCAGTCACTTCTCTGTTCGGCAAAGACATGGAGCAGAACATTGTGGCTATGATGACTTTCTCAGATGGAGGGGAACCCAAAAATGCTCTCAAAGCTCTAGAAGATGCTGAGATTAAATTTGCTAAAACTACGGAAAATAAACCAGTGTATTTCCTGTTCAATAACCGCCAAAAGGAAAATATTGAAAATGACACACGATCTGAAAACAATGCAAGACATGTTTTTTGAAATAGCAAAAAATGGAATGAAAGATTTCACACATTTTCTTGGAAATACAAAGCCTCAGTCTCTGAAGACGACAGTGGAGGTGATGAAAGAGAGAATCAGACTAACAGCCTCCATCCAGAACCTGAAGGAACGAGTGACAGAAGTGGAGATGAAACAGGAGGCAATAAGAAAGAACAAAGAAGAACTTACACGATTTAAAGATGAGATGGCAGAAGAACCAAAACTTTACATTTACCATGGAGGAAACCTACAAAGAGAAAGAAGAGATAAACGCCTGGTGGGACACCAAAGCTGTCACCTGTAAAACCTGTGAGGAGAACTGCCATTACCCAGGATGCACCTGGGCCTGGAATCTAAGCTGGTGTGTGGTCATGGGAAGATGGGAAATGTACTTCCTGTTCTGGGAAATGTCCAGTGGGAGAGCTCATGTGAAAAAGAGAAGTGGAGATATGTGACTAAGACCAGAACTGTGGAAAAGACCCTTGAAGACATAAAGGCCAAGTTTGAAGAGAATAAAACCAAGAGTGAGGAGAAGACCACTGTGCTGGAGGATCTGGAGAGGGAAATGTCCAAACTTCATCAAGCCAAAACCCAGTGTCTGGAGGAAGTCTGACTTAGTGGAGAAGCTGGAGAAGATCGCTCTGAACGTGGACTCAGTGTCCACATTTATTCATTTGGAGTTTTTGACTAAGAAGATGGTGACGGGAGACCCAGAGAAGATCCGGAAACTGGAAAAATTGAGAGATCGTGTGAATAAGTCAAATCAGGCTGCAGCCAAATACATGACACGCGCGTATGAAGGAGTTAAAGGGCTTTGGTTCTCAAAATAACCATACAAATTTGAACGCTGTATAACCACTTACACCACACATTCATCACTCAAACTGGCCAGTCCTGTAGCCTACACTTGTCTCACACACACACACACACACACACACACACACACACCAGTTTTACATAATCCCCACCTCTGTAAGGAGCAATGCAACACAATAATATGAACCTGGAAAAAGCACAAGAGAAGACATTCCTCTGGACACAAGCAGAACCAACAATATACGTCCAAATGACAAAGAATGAGCGACGGGAGAAAATGTATCACGTTAGTTAACTTAAGTCATGTGATCTTCATTTATTATAGCCTCATAGCCTTATATATCATTTTTGTATTATTCTCAGAATCACATATCTTCTGGTTACTTAAACTTGAATTGTATCTCCTTCAGGATTACTAACACCCATTTTTGTTTGATTTGACCCTCTGTATGAACAAATCATTGTATAACTTCAATAAAGAGAAAGAAAGAGAAATGCATTCTTTATTATACAGCAGTGCATCTCAAACCTTTTGTGGTGTATACATGCCCCCACAGCCTCCAGATATGATATTGGTATTAGAACTGAAATCACAATGCACTTCTCGGAACAATAAAAGATGACCTGGAAAGACAGACAAACCTCACCATAAGCAGACGTATTGCCTCACTAAAGATTCTTCCCAAAATGAACTATCCCAGTCAGCCCTCCAAAGGAATGACTTCTAGACTCCTCACTGCTGCAGTTTTACTGGACGAATAAAATATCAAAGTTTAAACACCGTGTAATCCCTCATTCGTCCAGGAGGGTTCAATTGTAGAAGAAACTTCAGTTGTTTCATCTGGACTCTGTTTTTAGACAAAAAGCGGGGGGAGAGCGGGGGAGAGCGGGGAGAGCGGGGAGAGCGGGGGGAGATCGGTGTAGAACAGGGGGAGCGGGGGGAGTGGGGTAGAGCGGGGTAGAGCGGGGTAGAGGCTCAGAGAAGGGAGAGCACTAGGATCTGTGACACTGAGGGAGGGCATCTGACCAGAGGAGCAATAATGGAAAACCTTCAAATACGTGACTGGTCTGAGTGCATGAAAGTGCACGTGCACGCTCCTGCGCATGAAGGGTCTGTGTCCCATGTGACCGTGAGAACCCTCACAAAGATCGTAAACGGTAAAATACCGTTGGTTTTACTGAATGAACTTTTTTGTTAATGGTCCACTTCACCAACCTGCCACGTGTGTCGCTATTCCACCTCTGCCCACCTCTGCCCACCTTGGCCCACCTCTGTCTTGGCGTTAAGGTGCAACATAAAACACTGAGCAATAATAAAAACAACATGTATTCAATCCTAAGCGCATGCATTAAGAAACTATTTAAATTAACTATAGTATAAAATAAAAATAGGCATTACTATGTACACAAGAATTACAGTTACATTTACAGATGTGAGGGCAGAAACCTCAAAAACCTCCTGTTGCCCGGCCCAAATCTGGGCGCCTCCCTCCTTGGCGTCCTGCTATATTTTAGAGAACATTTCAAGGCCATCAGCGACATTAAGGGGATGTTCCCCTTAATGCGACTTACGAACAGACACTCTTCCCAAAGTGTAGAAATGGCAAGTTCTCTCATCCGGAACCACATGTTCTCATCGTGAAGCACTTTTATGTGGCCAATTTTATGTGGCTTTAAACATCAAACTGCCTCATTTCACCTGAGGAGCCTAATGTTCTGTGTGCCTATCATGGATGTATTGGGGCCTATCATGGATGTATTGGGGGCCTATCACGGATGTATTGGGGCCTATCACGGATGTATTGGGGCCTATCACGGATGTATTGGGGCCTATCATGGATGTATTGGGGCCTATCATGGATGTATTGGGGCCTATCATGGATGTATTGGGGCCTATCATATGTATGGGCCTATGTATTGGGGCCTATCATGGGTATGTATCATTGGGGCCTATCATGGATGTATTGGGCCTATCATGGATGTATTGGGGCCTATCATGGATGTATTGGGGCCTATCATGGATGTATTGGGGCCTATCATGGATGTATTGGGGCCTATCACGGATGTATTGGGGCCTATCACGGATGTATTGGGGCCTATCATGGATGTATTGGGGCCTATATGGATGTATTGGGGCCTATATGGATGTATTGGCCTATCATGATGTATTGGAGGCCTATCATGGGATGGGTATTGGGGCCATCATGGATGTATGGGCCTATCATGGATGTGATGGGGCCTATCATGGATGTGATGGGGCCTATCATGGATGTATTGGGGCCTATCATGGATGATGGGTATCATGGATGGGGCTTCATGGATGTATGGGGCCTATCATGGATGTATTGGGGCCTATCATGGATGTGATGGGGCCTATCATGGATGTGATGGGGCCTATCATGGATGTATCTGGGGCCTATCATGGATGTATTGGGGCCTATCATGGATGTATTGGGGCCTATCACGGATGTATTGGGGCCTATCATGGATGTACTGGGGCCTATAATGGATGTATTGGGGCCTATAATGGACGTATTGGGGCCTATCATGGATGTATTGGGGGGATGTATTGGGATGTATTGGGGCCATGGATGTATCTATCATTGGGGCCTATCTACATGGGATGTATTGGGGTATGGGATGTATTGGGGCCTATCATGGGGTATTGGGGCCTATCATGTATTGGGGCCTATCATGGTATTGGGGCCTATCATGGATGTATTGGGGCCTATCATGGATGTATTGGGCCTATCATGGGCCGTATTGGGGCCTATCATGGACGTATTGGGCCTATCATGATGTATTGTATTGGGGCCTATCATGGATGTATTGGGGCCTATCATGGATGGATGTATTGGGGCCTATCATGGATGTATTGGGGCCTATCATGGAGTATTGGGCCTATCATTATGGGGATGGATGTATTGGGGCTATCATGATGATGGGGCCTATCATGATGTATTGGGCCTATCATGGATGTATTGGGCCTATATGTATTGGGGCCATCATGATTTATTGGGCCTATCACGGATATTGGGCCTATGGCCTATCTATACGGATGTATTGGGCCTATCACGGATATTGGGCCTATCACGGATGTATTGGGGCCTATCATGGATGTATTGGGCCTATCATGGATGTATTGGCCTATCATGATGTATTGGGCCTATCATGGACGTATTGGGGCCTATCATGGACGTATTGGGGCCTATCATGGATGTATTGGGGCCTATCATGGATGTATTGGGGCCTATAGCCTACTCTGTTTCAGAACCACTGCTTCAAACCAACTTACACAATGCAGAGTTCAGCTTCAAATAGGCCTGGTATTTAAGGTCTATGGCCCGGCCCATGTTCAGACAGCTCTGAACTAGATACCAGGGCGGGGCGGTCTTCAGATAAATAAACTGAATTGAACTAATCCCACTGAAACGTTCAGAGGAAGAAATGTGTGACACCAAAAAACTGCGCTCGCGCCTCTCGCATCGCGCTCAGCCTCATTCATAAAGTTTCACCCCGTTGTTTTACTCACATGGTCAACGTGTCATGTGATAATACGTACACCTGACGCAGAGCTCTCCTCCTCGTGCTCGGTCCCCTGTTACAGCGAGGGGTCACGCGCTCCCACACACACCGCGCGGCACGCGCTGCTCTCCGGGACAGGGCCGCTCCCGTTTGAGGTCGTTTAAATCCGCCTGATCCTGCAGCATTTGACCCGTCCGCCACAGTCAGCGCCAACACAGCTAAGGCAGGGGCCGATGGGGTCCGGCGGCGCTGCTCGCCTTCGCTACAACACGGCCCTCAATGGCTCATTTACCCATCAGCCCACCGTATGCCAGCCCACCCTCGCCTGTCATTCACAGAATCACATTGTATACATTTTTATGGGTTTAGTTTATTTTATATTCAAGTTGTATTTTTATTTTGTGCGCAGTGAATATTTTCTGTGTGCGGAGAGCTTTGGAGCCGTGCGCAATGGCACACGCGCGTAGCTTGTTGACTCCAATCCGTCAGGAAGTCAGAGCGCCCCCTGCAGGTGGAGTCGGGCACGTTGAGCTGGGAGAGCTTGTCCTGGAGCAGAGCAGGGAGGATGGTGTTGATGAAGAGCTGAAGTCCACAAACAGGATCCTGGCGTAGGTTCCCGGCGAGTCCAGATGCTGCAGGATGAAGTGGAGTGCAGGATGATGGCGTCGTCTACAGACCTGTTGGCTCTGTAGGCGAACTGCAGGGGCCAGCAGGGGGTCCAGCAGGGGTCCAGCAAAGAGGAGGTGAGGGACTTGAGGTGGCAGACAGGCGTTCAAATGACTTCATGACTACAGACATCAACCCACGGGAGGACTTGATGATGAAGGCAGACGGTCCGGGTAGGATGAAGGTGGTGCCCAGAGCAGAGCAGAGTGGTCCTGCAGAGCCAGATGCTGTGAGTGGAGACTGTTAGCAGACTGAAGTGGATGGCAGTCAGATGACCTTCCGGTACTACGTCAGCAGGGGGTCCAGGGGGCTGCGAACTGCAGGGGTCAGTCGGATCAGGATGAGCTGGGCTTCGCTACAGAGACTGGAGGAGGGACAGGCGCTCGCAATGATTCCAGGGTCAGACATGACAGCAGGGCAGCAGGGGCATAGGCAGTCAGGGGAGTGAGGAGTGATGGGATGGGAGCACTTGGGTTAGGAATGGCAGTAGCATGAAGCTTGCTGGACAGGTACGCACAAGGGATGGCTGGTGCCATGCTAAGATACCAGATGTAACCATTTAGTGCCAGTGATGCCCACCCAGTCCTCTAGTCTCTGTAAGAGGGTCCCATGATCGACAGTGTCAAAAGCAGCACTCAGATCTAACAGAATTAAGACTGAGGCTTTGCCCTCGTCAGTGTTCAGGTGGATGTCATTTGTCACCGTGACAACAGCAGTCTCAGTGCTGTGATGAGTCTAAAACCTGAAAACATCAAATGAGTTGTTTATTCAGAGGAAATCAGTGAGCTGTTGGTAAACAACCTTTTCAAGGACTTTGCCCCAAAATGGCAGATTAGTAGGGATGGACTTTTTGAAACAGGCGATTCGACACTGTTTCAAAACCCCGAAGCGCATGCGTGTTGAAACACCGCTCCAAAACACGATTCAAAACACGCATGTCACGTGACTTGGGCTAAACGAGGGTTCATGAACCTCTGTTATTTCTCAAGTGTTTCACAAGGGGGCATCCGTGTCGAGTCTTTGTTTGATTGACAGGGGTTCCAGCAAATCACAAAACAGCACACCTCTCTCAATTTGCCGCCCTCAAAGTTGAAAAAAGGTGTTAAAATCATGTCACTCGGTTTTTGTGAGAGCAGCGATTTTCTGAGTGATTTATCATTAGGCTCTATAGAATGAAGTGAAGCGGTAAGTTAACCAAGCCCAATGGTCCAAGTCCTAACTTTCAGTCATTGTAAAACCGTAAAATGGCAAAATGTATTATTTAGACTAGGGGGTCCAAACTTTTTTCACAGAGGGCCACATTTTGAAACGTATACGGAGCAGAGGGCCACAGACAACCCGACAATAAAGTGAATCATTCGAAATGTTGCATTTCGAATGCTTCGACGAGCCTCTACACCTAGGCAAGGCAAGGCAAGTTTATTTGTACAGCACAATTCGTACACAAGGCAATTCAAAGTGCTTCACAACAGGCCAACAAAAAAAATGCATTAGGCAGAAAATCTTGAAGTTTAGACTATTTTAAAAATAAAAGACATGGTCTTTCCACAAACCAGAAATCATTTTATGGAAAGTAATTACAGGGGTTTGAAATCTTAGTTCAAGACATAAAAGAGAAGAGTGCAAAGCAAAAAAGCATTTCAGTCATATGCACAGCCAAACAAAACCGTTTTTAGTTTAGATTTGAACATTGCCAGAGTAGAACCTGTCTCACATCCTCAGGACTTCTCTGGTTTTGCCTGCGGGAGAGGCGGCGGGCTGGCGTGGGCTGCTCATTTCCAGATACCCCAGTTTAGCTGCACTGTGGTGTCGGCCTCTAAAACTGAACCCGGCTTTCTTGGACGCACATTGACCGGGGCCCCATGTTTAGTCCTGACTCTGGAGAGGGTGATTGGGAAGAACGGGCACCAGCAGTTATTGAGGCCGGTCCCTGAGGTGGCACCAGGACACCCTCAGAGTCCGAGATGGTTCATATGGCACTAACATGTGGCAGGCCCAAGCGTATAGTGAGGGTCGAGATGTACTTTGGTCCCGGGGAGGCTAGGCCGTGGAGAGACTTGTATACTGGAAGTAAGGAAGCAGAGCTGCTTTGAAGTCTATTCACAGAGGAAAAAACCCGGGGCTGGGAGGAGTTCAGAGCCACTGGGGGGTGGATGAGAGGGGGCAGTGCAGAGACCTGAGCACAGGACTCAAAGAAGGGGGAATGTGATACAGAAGGTACTTCCTGGTTCTAGTCAGGAGGTTTTCGTCCTGGCCCCGAGCAGCAGCGTTCTGGATGTACTGCAGCTGTTTTACAGCTCGTTTGGAGAGGCCAGTGAGCAGGCCGTTACAGTAGTCTAATCTACTAGAGACAAACGCATGGAGAAGTCTCTCCAGGTCTGGTTTAGACACTATACTTTTGATTTTGGACATTTTTTAGATGGTAAAAAGCTGCTGATGTGACGCCAACGTGGGGAAGAGGCCCCGGGGAAGACCCAGGACACGCTGGAGGGACTATGTCTACGCCTGTCTCCCGGAAGAGTTGGCGGAAGTGTCTGGGGATAAGGAAGTCTGAGAGTCCCTGCTTAGGAATGCTGCCCCCACGACCCGGCCCCGGATAAAGCGGAAGAAGATGGATGGATTGATGGAGGACAAAAGCACTAAAACCGAGGCAATACAAACCCAGTGTTTACCAGAAACCTGACTTGACTAATGAAAAGCAGACCTGGACCAAGACCAGGTTTAAACCAAGACTAAACAAACCATATCTACCAGAAAAACATGGATAAACTATAAAGCAGGATTAAAGCAGGAGTAAATATGATTAAAATGATAAAATGATATGATTTTTGTTAAAAACGTCTTGGTTGAGGGAGCAAGACGCTGCATACAATTGTGATTTTATTATGAGACAGACAAACATTCACTGTCACATTCAATCCCTAAGTATATAAATAGATATATATAAATAAGCATAAAACATTAAAAATAGCCTCTTTAATGTTGTACATCAAACCCCTATGCATTATTTACACGTTTGAAGTGGGTTTGGTTCACTGAGCATTTCTGCTTAGGGCATCCAAATGTATAGCTGTGGCCTTGCGCCTCCTTACTTTTTAACCCAAGTAGCTGTACTTTTTACTCCTTACATCAAAATGGGCTCATTACTTTTGTTAAAATCCGCCATTTTTTCCTTTCACGAAGCCAGCGCACCCCAAAACATGTGTCTTATCTCTAACAAAAACCTTTTTACCACTTTATTAAAGTTGAATTAGTTGTAGTTAATTTAAAACCCATCATTTAATCTTTAAATGATGAGGAGTTTCAGCTGTACTTTGTCTTTTACCAGAGTAATTAGACAAGTAAATGTACTTGAGTAATGAACTTAAGTACTTTTGCCACCTCTGGCATTTATACTGAGCTCTGATTGGTCCTATCTGACTCAGCTCAGGTCCTAAAAGTCTGATCTAACTCAGAGCTGTATTTTACAACTTTTATCTTTAACACCATTTTCATCAATGAACTTGAGTGAGTGGCTAGTACTTTCGCGTCACAGCAAGAAGGTCTCTGTTTCGACTGCTGGGCCTGTCGGTGTGGAGTTTGCACGTTCTCTCTGTGTCTAGGTGGATTTCCTCTGGGGGCTCCGATTTCCCCCATCAACACAAATCCTCCAGAGAAGGTCCTGAACCACGCCCCTCTCAGTGGGTGTTTCTTTGAATCCATGGCGTATCTATAAGGGAACCGTTGGTCTTGACTGACCTGTAAGTCTTAGTGATGTCTTAGTGAACAGCATCTAGGTGTTAAAATTGTGATGTTTTTGAAAACAGATGTGGCTTTTTAGTCTGTAGCTACATAAGTGTTGTGCCACACCATAAAGCACCCCTCGGTAACATGTCTGTAAACATCTGTGTAATGTTTGTTATACACAGTGTCAGCCACAGAGCGGTAAAACAGTCAAATGCACAGATTGTAAACGCATCAGTAAATCTAGTCTCTGGTACAGACAGCATAAATTACAAGAGCCAGTTCACACAAACATTCCTTGTCAGTCAGTCAAATACTGTGGGCTGTGTGAGCGACAGTACAGGGTCACTAAAACAAAACTGTCCGCACTATAAAGAAGACATGCCGAGTGGAACCGCTGAACACCACTGCTACAAACAACCATTGAAAAAACACCCACTCAGTAACAACTACATTTATTGTGTGACGTAACAAATGCCATGATTATACATTATTGCTCCTAACGTGGCCGGCTTTGATAACTACTTACTGCTGGAATATCTCGCCAATATCTCGTGATGAAAGACAGAAAGGGACTAGAAGCCTGGATCCAGAACCTGAGGGAACGAGTGGAGACAGAAATGAAACAGCGCGCAATCAGAAAGAACAGAGAAGAACTTTCAACAGAGACTTTAGCTCAAAAGAAACCCACAAAGAGAAAGAAAATCTAGACGCTGGGTGGGACAACAAAGATGTCACCTGTAAAACCTGTGAAGAGAACTGCCATTACCCAGGATGCACCTGGTCCTGGGGTCCAAACTGGTGTGAGGTCATGAAGGACAAGAAATGTACTTCCTGTTCTGAAGATCATGTGAAAGAGAAGATGAGATACGTGACTAAGACCAGAACTGTGGAAAAAAATAAATCACATTCAGAATCAGAAAATGTCACTGAACAAAACTCACGGACTGGAACTTGCTTTGGTGATTCGATGGAACAAACAACGATGAACAATAATGAGGCCAAGTTTATCAAATAAATCATGCATTAAAGAAACTAAACCATCGAATTACAGTGCACCACGTTTTGTCTTGTTACGTCTACAAACAAAACCCCAAAATGAATAAAAGAAAAAAGCACATGTACATGAGTAATTAGACATTATTCGATAAAGTAAATGAACATTTTATTAGTATTTCAATTTGCAGTGATTTAGTTTCTTTTGATCTACTTGTCTTCTTATTTAGATTTTACTCTTTAGTCGTGATGTGTTTTGTATTGTTCTGTGTTTTATGTTTAGTCTTTAAAAATAAAATTGAATATCAAAATCTCTGTTATTTTTGGTGGTGAAAAAGAAATAAAGAGGCTGAAACTGTAGGAATCGTGAAAGACAGTATTTAGTTCTATGTCTATTTAAGGGTCTCAGAACAGGGGGGCTTGGGACATCTGTCTAAGGACACAGGACACTGGGACATTACCAAGTCCTATGAACACTGTTTATTCTGTTTTTCCTGTCGCCCCTCGAGGAAACTACTGTTTGATTTTGGGCGTTTTTGTTACGATTTTAGGCGTTACAAAAATAAATTGAATTGAATTGAATTTTTGGATTAAGTGTGTTTCATTATGAAGGACCAAGCCACGATGGGACGCTCACGGTCCACGGACGCTGGTGGTCCACGGAGACCGAGACTCGGACAAGACGGGTCTGTCTCTGCAAGTTTGGGACGCTTCTGTTCAAGGCAAAGAGTTGTTTGTTTCTCATGGTCTGAGAGTCCTTCAGGAGATGTTTCTGTCCCTTCTCCAGATCTGGGCCTTGATACAGTCCTGTCTCGGAGGTCTACAGACAGTTCCTTGGACTTCATGTCTTAGTTTGAGCTCTGACATCACTGTGACTGTGGGACCTTCTATAGACAGGTGTGAACCTGAAGTTACTTCAGGTGGACCTCAGTCAAGCTGTAGAAACATCTCAAGGACGATCAAAGGAAAACATGAACCTGAGCTCAGGTTTGAGTGTCAGAAAACATTTTGCAACTTTTTTTGAACTTTTAACTGATTTATTAACCATATGAGATTATTTGTCTTTTAACTCCAAGACATTTCAGACCCAAATGACCAAATAATCCTCAGCAGCAGCAGCAGCAGCTGTTTGTCAAAGTCTTTTGAAAAGCTTAGAAAATGAAACTCCTTAAATACAGACACTAAACAGGACAAAATGTTACATTTAAAGATATCAAAGGTGAACTTCTGCTGTCGTTTGCTCACATAATTGTAAGAAAAAAACTGTATCAAAAGTTTTTCATCATGTCATGTTTTCATATATCAGTGTCTTTTAAGGATAAACCGCAGACTTGGAATGTTCAATATTTAGTGGAGAACAGCAGGTTTAAATGTCTTCATTTTGTCCACATTTTAGACACAAAAACATTTATAGAGTGGATTTTGGATTCCCGATTTTAGTTTGTGCCTAAACTAGATCCGACTAAAAACTGGTTTAGACCTGGTTTAGGCCTGGGTTAGTCCTGCTTTAGTCCTGGTTTTGACCTGGTTTAATCCTGGTTTAGACCTGGTTTAGTCCTGGTTTAGACCTGGTTCAGACCTGGTTTAGTCCTTTGAGGGCTATATTTGAATATTCCTTTCTGTGTTCAATGACCTGTGTGTTGTAGCTTCTTCCACCAGAGGGCGCTGTTCACTCTTTAATCACCTCTGCGTTTCAGAAACTTATTTCCAGAGAAGTTTCACGCGGAACTTTAATTAACCGACAGAAACCTTATAGACCCAAAAGAGCTCCAGAATATTTGAAACTGAAAAACAAAAATGTGAAACTGGAAGAACAAGTTTGACTGTTGAACTGTGAGTAATTTCAAGAGGCAGAATTTCAAACATATATTTAAAATGTCTAATTCATCTAATTTATTAGCTGCTGATGTTATTGATTTGACGTGTTAAAATTCAAGTCTGAGTCCATTATTACCCCCAGAGTTCTAACTTGATGTGTAGGTTTTAGAGCGAGACTCTGGAGGAGACTCTGGAGGTGACAGTTAACACTTTCTCTTTGTTTCTGTGGCCAAAGACGATGATTTCAGTCTTGTCTGAGTTCAGCTGGAGAAAGTTGTTTTGCATCCACACACTGATCTGTTGGATGCAGTGACAGAGTGAATCCACTGGTCCATATTCACCTGTCGTCATGGAAACATAGATCTGAGTGTCGTCTGCATCATTGTGATTGGACACATTCTCGCTGCGTATCAACTGACCTAACGGCAGCGTGTAGAGGTTGAACAGAAGGGGTCCCAGGATTGACCCTTGGGGCACCGCACAGGTCAGGGGCATCTGGTCTGAGACACAGTTACCAATTTCGATAAAGAACTTCCTGTCTTCCAGATAGGACTTTAACCAGTTTAGGGCAGTGCCAGTGATGCCCACCCAGTCCTCTAGTCTCTGTAAGAGGGTCCCATGATCGACAGTGTCAAAAGCAGCACTCAGATCTAACAGAATTAAGACTGAGGCTTTGCCCGCGTCAGTGTTCAGGTGGATGTCATTTGTCACCGTGACAACAGCAGTCTCAGTGCTGTGATGAGGTCTGTAATGACTCAGTACTGCGGCATCAAGACTGCTCTTCTTCAGGAGAGGCTTTATGACCGCAGTTTTCAAAGACATTGGAATGTTCCAGATTGAAGCGACATGTTAACTATGTGAGTGAGTGGTGCTAACAAACTGTTCAGCAGACTTTAGAAATCTGGAGGTCACACATGGAGGCAGCATGTAGATGAACTCAGGCTGGTGATGATCTCCTGGACAGTTTTGTCAGTTACAGGTGCAAAGTGAGTCAGCTCTAAGTGTGTAGGTGGTTTGAGGGTTATTTTTTACATTGTAGAATTGATAGCATTTTTAATGCCCTGAACTTTGTCATTAAAGAATAATGCAAACTCATTACACTTGGATGTGGAAATGAGTTCTAACGGCAGCTGAGCTGGAGGGTTTGTTCATCTGTTACTGTGGCAACAGGACACGCCAGTTGTTACTGCAGCTTCCAATTATTTCAGAAAAATATCCTTCCCTAGTTCTACATAAAATGAGGTTGTACATGTACAACTTCTCTCTGTAAATCTCTTTCTGAACCTGGAGCTTTGACTTTCCCATTTTCGTTCGTCCCAGTGGCACTCCCTTTTCTGTGCCCTGATCGAATCATCATGTCTCCATGGCGCCTTCTGCTTATTTTTAACAATATTAGCCTTCATAGGGGCAATGGTGTCGAGAACATTCAAAACACTAGATGTAACAGAGTTCAACAAACCATTTGCATTAGAGACATTTTCATTTCATTTCAATGAACACTAGATGGCAGTGCACAACCCATTCAAGATACTTTGAATGTGATGTAACTCTGGCTGATTATTATAATTGAAAAGATCAAATCAAGTTCAATAAATGGTTTAATTGAGACTGAATAAATGACCGGGATTTGAACCAAGTGATCCAAGAGTTAAATACTCAACAGGATTCTTTATTTATAAAGTCCGAGGATTTGGATTTAGCTGAAACCACATATCTGGCAAAAGTATAATGCTTTATTTACTACAGTTGGAGCTTTTGTAGATCAGCAATCATTCTGACGATGTGTTCAAAGACACTGGGAGAAGACAGCGGTTTACGTGCAAACTAAAGAAATAAACGCACATTTTTTAGGTGCAAACGCATTGTTACCTAGTGGTATTTTGTCCTTTTCCTCTTGCCATACTCGGTAGGTCTGACAGGTGTGTGATGCGCAGGTCGTCCCATGGGCAGACCTTGGACTCGTCCCATGTACTTTTGCTGTAGGCGTGTCTAAATTAACGCCCTCATAAAATGATTTCTCAGATAAAGTGTCAGATTGTAATAAAACATCATTTTACAGTTTAACACACAGAGAACGTGACTCTGGAGGAAAGATACAAACACATGATTTCTCAGGTTCAGAGCCGTTGTCTCCAGTTCAGTGCTTTCAGACACTCTTCCCCGTTGTCCATTTCATTAAATATATTTCAATGCTCAGTCTGGGCTATGACCTGTGAAGCGGGTTGAACTAATAGAGGTCGTGGTCTGCGGCGGCTCCAGAGACATGCATGATCCTGTGCATGTTGCCTAGTGACAGCTGCGTTTGTTCTGAGGGACTAAATGTAAAGTGAGCTTTGTTTTGGCAGCTACTGTTTTTAATAACATTTGAACCAAATGTTGTAATGACATTTATTTTGAAAATAGTCCTGGTTTGGTCCTTGGACCTTTTTTTAGTCCAGTTTCATAGTTTATCCATGTTTTTCTGGTTTGTTTAGTCTTGGTTTAGACCTGGTCTTGGTCCAGGTCTGCTTTGCACTCGTAGAATCATGTTTCTGGTAAACTGTTTTTAGTCAAGTAATACTTTTATGATCGTTTTAGTCCGAAGTGGATTTCTCTTGTTGAATTGTGTCACTGTGAGTTGTTTGTGGATCTTAAAGAGATCAAATATATTTTGTAGTCCGGCCCTTGGACCTTATCCTTCCGAAACATCTGGCCCCTGGAACATATAAGTGGAGACCCCTGGTGTAGATGAAACAGTGTCGTTGGTATTGTTGCTAAGCACCCAGGACAGACGACAGAGAAAAGGTTAATGCGTTTATTGAAAGTCTCAAAAAATCATCACAGAAAAATGCTATAATCTAAATAACATATTGTTTAACACCCCCAAATCTGCTGTTTTTATACAATCTTATCTAAAATATTCAAATAGTAATTACATAATGTTTAAAATGTGCTCCATAACAACAAAGAATGTGAGGTTTACCACATACACATTACATATTCATTATGATTTCTATTTCTAAATCTTAATTAAATTGACAAGCAAACTCTATCTGATTACATATAAGATAATACAAGTAAAACAGAGATTATGTCCTTATGTTCTTCTTCTTCTTCATGTCTTCTGTCACAATCATTCATGTTCATACAACATTAGGTTTGATGGAGGAAACAGTCAGTGACGGATCAAGTTCCCCACATTCAAATCAAATGATCGTTTTTTCAAAATAAAAACACAAAACAACTAAAACAAGCAAGAAAGAACAAATCATGTAAAAATAAGACAATATTCAAGCGCGGTGAAGAGAGAGAGTCCAAAATAAAAGTGCAATTTAGGTCAAAATCTGTCCAATTTGTCCATTTCCAAATTTAGTCTGAAAGTCATTTGCCTGATGTCTGTCCCTATCTCAGTCCAGTCCTTGATCGTTGCTGATGTTTGTGTCGTCCATTTCTTTGTGATGGCCTTTTTTCCCGTCACCAAAAGTACATTCCAAAGGTATCCATGTCTTGTGTCCGTGGCAGGAGTTCTGAGGCCCAAGTTCTAAAGTTCAGAGGGAAATGTCAAAAACAGTCTGCAGAGCGCTGTGAACTTCAGTCACATGTTTCTGAGCAACAGGACAGTCCCAGAACACGTGACAGTGGTTCGCCTCCTGGTGGCGCTGTTTCTCCAACTGTTGCATTTCTCTGTGAACAATGAGCACTTTGACCTGGCCAATCACACATCTTCTTCTTGAACATAATTGGTCATCAGGTTAGTCCATCTTTGGGCTTGATTTATTTTTTTCTTCACTTTTTTTCTAGGAGGGTTTTTTTTTTAAATTTGCTTACGGGTCACACTTAAAAAAATCACCATCAGATTAAAAGAAAAAGGTTTCATGGAGAAAGGCTGATGCTTGTAACAAAATAAAATTATACCAGATTGATTTGAAAATAAAAAAAGTCTAATCCCACGGAGCTGAACAGAAACGGAGCCCAACTCAAAGGTGACTGGTTGGTGCACTTTGATGACATTTCTTTAGCAGTTCTTCATTCTGACACTGCCTGTGAAACTAAACTGTAAAACTAAAGCAGGAGGAGCTCAGGCCAGTGACGAGACTCACAGTTTATCTATTTGGTTGTTTTACTCTTTATTTATCTGGTTTTACTTTGTCTCCTACAAAGTCCACATTATTATTTATTTGAAATTGTATTCATTAAAAAAATCCTTTTATTTTTGTAGCCACATAGCTCATAAAGTAGATGGCCCCAGACTTGTTCTTCTCATCCATCTGCTTTTTCATGTCCCTCAGTTTCTGCACCTTCTCTGTGTCTCCTGTTTCTTCCATTTTCCCAATCAGAAAGTCCAGATGGACATAAGTGGAGACTGAATTCTCATTCAAAGCGATTGTCTCGAGCTGAACAATAATGTCGAAGGCCTCTTGAAGACACTTTTCTTTCTTTTGGCCAAGTTCACCTCGTTCCCTCTCCAGATCCTCCAGCACAGTGGTCTTCTCTTCAAACTTGGCCTTTATTTCATCACGAGTCTTTTCCACAGTTCTGGTCTTAGTCACATATCTCCACTTCTCTTTCACATGATCTCCCACTGGACATTTCCCAGAACAGGAAGTACATTTACCATCTTTCATGACCACACACGAGCTTGGACCCCAGGCCCAGGTGCATCCTGGGTAATGGCAGTTCTCCTCACAGGTTTTACAGGTGACAGCTTTGGTGTCCCACCAGGCGATTATCTCTTCTTTCTCTTTGTAGGTTTCCTTCATGGTAACTTTAACGTTTTGGTTCTTCTGCATCTCATCTTTAAATTTTGAAAGTTCTTCTTTGTTCTTTCTTATTGCCTCCTGTTTCATTTCCACTTCTGTCACTCGTTCATTCAGGTTCTGGATGGAGGCTGTTAGTCTGATTCTCTCTTTCATCACCTCCACTGTCGTCTTCAGAGACTGAGGATTTGTTTTTCCAAGAAAATGTGTAAAATCTGTCATTCCATCTTCTGTTATTTCAAAAGCATTTCTTGCAGTTTTTTCAGATCGTCTGTCATTTTTTATATTTTCCTTTTGGCGGTTATTGAACAGGAAATACACTGGTTTATTTTCCGTAGTTTTAGCAAATTTAATCTCAGCATCTTCTAGAGCTTTGAGAGCATTTTTGGGTTCCCCTCCATCTGAGAAAGTCATCATAGCCACAATGTTCTGCTCCATGTCTTTGCCGAACAGAGAAGTGATTGAGTTGAAGATGTAGGCCGTTCTCTCGTCCAGTCTGTTCTCTGAGGCCTTCATGACCAAACCCACAGCACTGATAGTGTCCACTCCAGAGATACAGAACAGGTCTTTCAGTTTATTTGGGACAATATCGTCATGCTCTAATCCTCTGGTGTCTCCGAATCCTGGAGTGTCGATGATGGTCAGAGAATAAGGAACAGTTTTTCCCTCAAATCCAAACACTTCATAAACAGACACAGCAGAGGTCTGACTCTCAGACTGAGGTCTGTCCTTCTCATCTGAGATGACCTCAAACCAGACTCTATCAACA
>BJKM01001440.1:0-12500 GCA_015082035.1 Chaenogobius annularis | reverse complement strand
AGAGCCGCTGCTCCTCTACGTCAGCTGAGGTGGCTCGGGCATCTGTTCCGGACGCCTCCTGGACGCCTCCCTCCTTGGCGTCCTGCTATATTTTAGAGAACATTTCACCGCCATCAGCAGCGACATTAAGGGGATGTTCCCTTAATGCGACTTACGAACAGACACTCTTCCCAAAGTGTAGAAATGGCAAGTTCTCTCATCCGGAACCACATGTTCTCATCGTGAAGCACTTTTATGTGGCCAGCTGGTTGCAGAGTTCCCTCAACATATCCAAAGATGTTATGGATGGGCTAAAAGAGCTGTTAGCAGAAGGAGTATTTGAGTTTTGACAATGGGCCGGCAGCAGACCAGATCTAATCTGCCATCTTCCCAAGGACCTGAGGTCAGAGAGCCGCGAACAATGGCTGAAACCACACAGATATGGACCCTCAGGAGCCTGCATTAGGTTTGACCTGGTTGTGACATTCCAACACCTTGCACGACAAGTCCAAGAACTTTGAGAGTTGCCCTCCCACTATGAGGAATATTTACAAAGTTTACAATACACCCCCTTTGGGTTCCTCACCCATTCACCACAAGGGCCAAAGGTCATGTAATTGTAAATGTAATTGTTATGTAAACAGAGCTGAATATTGGTTTATATAGATTTTTGTATTCATTTCATGATCAGCACCCATTTTTTTAGTACAGCATGTAACCAAGTACTTTTGAGGCAATAAAACCCCTTTAATTAGATAAATGAAAGATAGATGAGTTTATATCATACTGTGGAACCTTCCAGGCAAAGCAAGAGCAATTTTATGAGAAATTCAGGTGAAGGACCCTCAACTAGAAAACTTACATAGTGCAGCTTTAAACATCAAACTGCCTCATTTCACCTGAGGAGCCTAATGTTCTGTGTGCCTATCATGGATGTATGGGGCCTATCATGGATGTATTGGGGCCTATCATGGACGTATTGGGGCCTATCATGGCTGTGATGGGGCCTATCATGGATGTGATGGGACCTGTCATGGATGTGATGGGGCCTATCATGGATGTGATGGGGCCTGTCATGGATGTGATGGGGCCTGTCATGGATTGTGATGGGGCCTGTCATGGATGTGATGGGGCCTGTCATGGATGTATTGGCGCCTATCATGGCTGTGATGGGGCCTATCATGGATGTGATGGGGCCTCTCATGGATGTGATGAAGCCTGTCATGGATGTGATGGGGCCTGTCATGGATGTATTGGGGCCTATCATGGATGTATTGGGGCTATCATGATGATGGGGCCTATCATGGTGTATGGGGCCTATCATGGCTGTGATGGGGCCTATCATGGATGTATTGGGGCCTATCACGGATGTATTGGGGCCTATCACAGATGTATTGGGCCTATCATGGATGTATTGGGGCCTATCATGGATGTATTGGGGCCTATCATGGATGTATTGGGGCCTATCATGGATGTATTGGGGCCTATCACGGATGTATTGGGGCTATCACGGATGTATTGGGGCCTATCACGGATGTATTGGGGCTATCATGGATGTATTGGGGCCTATCATGGACGTATTGGGGCCTATCATGGATGTATTGGGGCCTATCATGGATGTATTGGGGCCTATAGCCTACTCTCTGTTTCAGAACCACTGCTTCAAACCAACTTACACAATGCAGAGTTCAGCTTCAAATAGGCCTGGTATTTAAGGTCTATGGCCCGGCCCATGTTCAGACAGCTCTGAACTAGATACCAGGGCGGGGTGGTCTTCAGATAAATAAACTGAATTGAACTAATCCCACTGAAACGTTCAGAGGAAGAAATGTGTGACACCAAAAAACTGCGCTCGCGCCTCTCGCATCGCGCTCAGCCTCATTCATAAAGTTTCACCACGTTGTTTTACTCACATGGTCAACGTGTCATGTGATAATACGTACACCTGACGCAGAGCTCTCCTCCTCGTGCTCGGTCCCCTGTTACAGCGAGGGGTCACGCGCTCCCACACACACCGCGCGGCACAGGGCCGGTCCCGTTTGAGGTCGTTTAAATCCTGGACATGGTCTATTTGAACCACTCCCCTCAGGCAGGAGGCCACTCCCCTCAGGCACGAGGCCACTCCCCTCAGGCAGGAGGCTACGGTCCATCCGGACCAGTTTCTTTCCCTCTGCCGTTGGACTCATGAACACTTAACACCTGCCACATTTACAATACTCAACCAATACTATTCAAGCACTGTTCACTTTCTGCACTATTCAGGTTGGGTGTCTTTGTTCATACCCTTGGGTAAATATCAAACAAACAAACAAACATACATTCACAGTGTATAAACACAGACATAATGGATTAATACACTGAAAACTCTTGTTTAAGAGGGCAATAGCTGCTGGGATAAAACTGTCTCTATATCTTTTGGTCCTGCATTTTGGCACGACCAGTTTTGGCCCCTTTTGGCAGGTCCTGAAACAGAGCGTTCAGGGCGTGGCTCCGGTCCTGCATTATACTGGAGCTTAGTCTCTGCAGCTGGTATATATAGACTCCATACTTGGTTGTGGCCGTCCGATCAGCTTGCCAGCCCATTTCACAATCTGAGAAGGAGCATTTGTGTTCTTCACATCTCCAAACCAAGATGAGATGCAGGAGGCTAAAGATGGACTCAATGAAAGCAGAACAAAGACATAAGAGTCCAGTCCACACCAAAAGTTGCCGGTTTTCCTCACAGTTGGCATCAGTTCCTCATTTGTAAATGTTTGTGTAAATATCTGTGTACTTACTGAGACTGAAGTTTATTAATTACTTTATTTTATTAAAATGTTCTATTTTCTTAAATAATGCATACCTTATTTAATTCTATAGACATTGCTATTATTATCATTTTATTACTCAATGTTTTATTTTGCACCTTAATGCCGAAAAAAAGTTTCATGTTTGTGAACTTGTTCTATGACAAAGGTAATAAACCTTTTCTGATTCTGATTCTGAGCTGCTTTTCCATAAGAAATCATTCTTTAGAAATTACGGTCAAACAAGAACTATTTGAAAGTGTGTGGAAGTATTTTGTTTGACTTCTCCCAAAAATGTCAGTTCTGAAGTTAGTTGACTAGAACCACTCATTCTATAACACAGTCTTCTCCTTTTCAAATGCCCATGTTTTGTCTGGTGTGGGCAGCGAAGTGACCGACAGCAGCTTCTGTGGTGCCGCTTGAATGACGTGCTAAGATGATATGCTCTAACCCTCATTCTGTGCCGTACTGCTTTCAGGACGCAGGGAAAAACTGGAATTAAATAAAGGATTATGGAGAAGACAAAGTTCAATCCCGGCTTCAATGTGGGCATTGCTGATTTTCTTAAATAACAACTAAAGTGTGAAACGGGCAGAGAGGGTAGAGGCATTCTGCAAAAAACCACGAGGCCGAGGTGGTAACACATAACAACCGCAAGCAAGCTCGACACTGCTTCATACGCACAAAGCCCAAAATGATATATAATTGGAAAAAAGGCTATTTAAAGTAAGAGAAGGGCCATTCTTACCTTGCTGTGGTCGTCAGGGGTCTGATGGACGCTGAACTCTGAGGTCTGTTATGAAGCCTCTGTAAAGGGGCGGGGACAAGCACGTGGTTTCCCAGAATCAGTCTCCAGTTACAAGAAAAGCAGAATATTTCACAAGTTATCACATCTCACATCTGTTTCCTCCTCGGCTTCATGAAACTGAAAGCAATGATGGGGTGGGACGATGGCGAGTACAAAGATGATTAGCACCTAAGCCTAAGTCACTGGACAGTTACGGGTTCAAAAGGAGTGATGACTGATGGTCATGTATGAAAGAAAAGAGTGTTTTCTGTAGTATTATTAACCCTAAAAGTATTCATTTACCCTAGAATTAAAAATGAAAAAATAATTATTGTCTGTGAGTCACTCGCGTGCAAATAAAGCGAAAAAAACCTCGTTCAGGCGTCAGACCAAAGACTTCATAAAAATAACACTCACAAATGATACAAATAAACAAATAAATAAATATGTAAAAATGTGGACTGTTAAACATTAGGTCAATTTCCTCTAAATCGCTTTTAGTTAATGAATGAATTAATGATTGTAACATAGATCTTCAGCTCTAACTGAAAACTTGGCTTCAACAAGATGATGATGTGTCAGACTAAATGAGTCCAGCTCACCCACTCATGTTAACTTTCAGACCCCCAGGAGCACAGGCCGAGGTGGTGGTGCGGCAGTGGTCTCACACTCAAGTCATGAAAGATTTCAAGTTATGAAAGGTGGTCCGTGGTCTCGTCCTGGACATGTGAACTTTTGCTTTACGCACGTCTAACTTGATAAGCTCATTTTTGAATATGTGTCTGAATGTAATAAAACACACATCATTTTACAGTTTAACGTGACTACGGAGGTGAAGGGATACTAAAAATACATCATTTCTAAGGTGCAGATCCTGCGGGAGGGTTGCAGAAGGCTGCGTGACCTCGGGAGCTGGGGAGTGACCTCGAGAGGCTGGCGGACCCTGGCGTGAGGGAGGGCTGGCGTGACCTCGGGGAGGGCTGGCGTGACCTCGGGGAGGGCTGGCGTGTGACCTCGGGAGGGCTGCGTGACCTCGGGGAGGGCTGGCGTGCTGCACCTCGGGGAGCTGGCGTGACCTCGGGGAGGCTGCTGGCGTGACCTCGGGGAGGGCTGGCGTGACCTCGGGAGGGCTGGCGTGACCTCGGGGAGGGCGGCGTGACCTCGGGAGGGCTGGCGTGACCTCGGGGAGGCTGCGTGACCTCGGGGACCTCGGGAGGGCTGGCGTGACCTCGGGGAGGGCTGGCGTGACCTCCTCGGGAGGGCTGGCGTGACCTCGCGAGGGCTGGCGTGACCTCCGGGACCTGGCGTGACCTCGGGGAGGGCTGCGTGACCTCGGGGAGGGCTGCGTGACTCGGGAGGGGCTGGCGTGACCTCGGAGGGCTGGCGTGACCTCGGGAGGGCTGGCGGTGACCTCGGGGAGGGCTGGCGTGACCTCGGGGAGGGCTGGCGTGACCTCGGGGAGGGCTGCGTGACCTCGGGGAGGGCTGGCGTGACCGGGGGGCTGGCGTGACCTCGGGGGGTTGGGTGGCGTGACCTCGGGGAGGGCTGGCGTGACCCCTCGGGAGGCTGGCGTGACCTCGGGGAGGGCTGGCGTTGACCCGGGGAGGGCTGCTGACCCGCGGAGGCTGGCGTGACCTCGGGGAAGGGCGGTGCGTGACCTCGGGGAGGGCTGGCGTGACCTTAGGGGAGGGCTGGCGTGACCTCGGGGGGCTGGCGTGACCTCGGGAGGGCTCGCGGTGACCTCGGGGAGGGCTGGCGTGACCTCGGGGGGCTGGCGTGACCTCGGGGAGGGCTCGCGTGACCTAGGGAGGGCTGGCGTGACTCGGGGAGGGCTCGCGTGACCTCGGGGAGGGCTGGCGTGACCTCGGGGCGGGCTGGCGTGACCTCGGGGAGGGCTGGCGTGACCTCGGGAGGCTGGCGTGATCTGAAGTTACTGTGTGTTAGCGCCTCATCAAAATGGCAGATCGAACAAGAAGCAAAGCAAACAACCAAGATCCAGTTAATGTGGACGAGAAGTTGGACCCCATCGAGACAACTTTGGTAGTAAACTACAGCTTTTTAAAGCAGACGTCGCAAAAAATCGAGCGACATCAAGAAACTGAAGGCGGCGTCACTGGCCATGTTAACAAACTCGAGGACAACTTCCACAAACACAGTCCCAACTAGAAGCGAAGATTGCGGAGCTTGAAGACAAGTGTCTCTAATCTCCCTGAAAGTGTTGAGAGCGGCGACGTCAGGCGTTACCTTCTGTCTGCGCTCCTGAAGTGGTTCCCCGCTCTCTCCGGTGAAAATATAGAGATGATGGACCAGAGAAGACTACGAGTCCCCGCACCGTCATCTGCAAAATGCTCCGATATAACGAGATGGCATCCTAAAGGCCGCAGGAGCACGCGAAATGAGGTGAAGAGCAGAGAGATCCGCTTTTCAGCGGATTACAGCAATGTGAAGAGACGTCGAGCGTCTCTCTGGCCAAGTTTCCTAGCCAGGGGGAGAAGTATGATGATCAACATGCGGCAACAGGTACTGATTGACTTCAAGTGAGGATCTGGTGCAGGCAGCGCACAGGGCAGTAATCTTTCATGAGCTATGATCCAAGGATTGACATTATTGTCTTCTGATGACCAGCACTGGTCTTATTCACATACCAACCTCATTTGAAACGAGTAATGTCACTATAGGTGGAATATAACACTTGTAAGAAGCGGGTTTGGGATTTGGCTTAGGCATCTAGTCTTAGCCAACGTTCTCTAGATCAGGTGAATGTTGTTTATTGGTGGAAGTGGCAATAGTAAGGTGGGAAAAGAGGGATGGGCTAAAAGGTACCCAGGTGTCTCCAAATAAATATATAATGCATACTATTACTGTCAAAGTGTTGAGTTTACCCTGCCTTGCTCAGATACTATGATTAAGTTGTTCAATTGTTCCTCAATGGGCAAACCAAACAATCAATGTGTTTGGATTGGTTACTAAGACTTAATATTGATGTGGCATTTATACAACAAACTCACTTTGAATCAGCAGATAAATTCAAAATGGCAAACACTGCATTACACCGCATCAGCGGCTAGTTTCAACTCAAGAAGTTGTGGAGTCTCGATACTGCTTAAAAGGAACTTATTGATATCTGGAAGTTTTGAGAGTGAGGACGGACGAATAACTTATATTAAGACCAATATTAGTGGGGAAAATGTTGCTTTATTTGCATATACGCACCAAATATATACAATGAATCATTTTTTCAAAATATAAGTCACATTTTAGATAGTCTACAGGATTTTTCAATTATTATTGGAGCTGATATGAACACAGTAATAAATCCTCTGATGGACAAGACTAGTGATGGTTCTCAAAGTGAGCACATTACGCCGGTGCTGGAGTCTCTTCACTGGCTCCTGTCGAGTTTAGAATCACATTTAAACTCCTCCTCCTGACTTACAAAGCCATAAATGACCACGCCCCATCCGACCTCAAAGGCTATAGGACCTTATCATCCAATCAGAGCACTTCGCTCTCAAAATGCTGGACTTCTGGTGTCCCAAGGTCTCTAAAAGCACAGTAGGAGGTAGAGCGTTTAGCTCCCAAGCTCCTGTGTTGTGGAATCAGCTCCTGTCCATGTTAAAGAGGCCGACACAGTCTCCGACACAGTCTCCGACACAGTCTCCGACACAGTCTCCGACACAGTCTCCGACACAGTCTCTTCATTCAAGACCAGGCTTAAAACGTTCCTCTTTGAAATGGCTTATGGTCAGGCCAGTTAGGAACAGAAATAAAAACCTATAGTTCCAGCTCTGCTGCCCTAGGAGCAACTATACTGGGGGAAGTATGGCAGCTTGAGCACTATCCTCGTTTCCTACTACTTTTCTATCAAACAATATTTAATATTTAATTTCACTGGCAATTTGTTCATCGCTTTTCCTTCTTTTTCTCCCACTTCTCCCTCGGGAGTGGAGCAGGCACATCGAGGACCTGTGGATCCAGATGCTCCTCATCTGCCTGGAGAAACGGTCTCTACTCCAGATGAACGGTTCTTCATCGGCCTCGAAGAATTGGTTCTCCTCCTGAGTGGGCCTTGCTCCACCGTGTATCTGCAAATTGAGGCGTGTCCTCCTGTCCGTCCGAGGGAGTGGGATCTCTCCTTCACTGTGGAACTTCTCCAGGTTTCTACTTTTTCCCAAAGAGGTTTGGTAGTTTTTCCTGGTCGAGAAGGAGGGTCTAAGGACAGGGGGACTTGGGACATCTGTCTGAGACACAGGACGCTGGGACATTTCCAAGTCCCTATGAACACTGTTTATTTTGTTTTCCACTGTCGCCCCTCGAGACCACTACTGTTGTGATTTTGGGCGTTACAAAAATAAATTGAATTGAATTGAATTGAAATGAAATGAAATGAAAGTCTTCCCCCCTCAACTCTGACTTTACAAGGATTATTAAATGATTTTAGTTTGATTGATCTCTACAGAAGTATGAACCCGACCACAAGAGAGTATAGCTTTTTTTCAAATCAACATAAAACATACTCAAGAATTGATTATTTGCTGGCCACAGCATCAGTATTCTCACAAATTCACCAATGCGTAATTCACTCAAGTCATTGCCAGACCATAATGTCATTACCTCTAAGGTAACTTTGACAAAAGAACCTTGGAAACCGGGGAGATGGAGAGTTAACACAAGATTTTTGTGAGCTTTTCATCCAACAACTTGGTGTATTCATCTGAGAATGTAGACCGTTTCTGATCCGAGGGTGCTGTGGCAGCAATAAAAGGTTCGTTCATAATGTAACAATCTCTTCTTCATCCAAACCGTAAACGAGCAAGACGGGGGGAAATCTCACTATTGGAGCAAAAACTACAAGAACTGGAACATATTCTACAGAGGGATGGTTTTGATAAAATGGATGGAAATTTCTTAATTCAGTCAGAGTCGATCTTGATAATCTTCTTAAAATTAAAGTCGAATCTCAAATGCTAGAACAAGAAGAAATTATTATTTTAATGGATCAAGACCAAGTACTTATTATCGCTAAGTTTGCAGAAAAGTAAAAGATGCTCAAATATAGTGACTATGAATCAGACCAAGGAATGCTTTCCTCATCAAGAGGAATTATGGGGAATTTGACAAATATTATTCCAAGCTTTACAGCTCCAATACGTAGGATCAAGCAAAATGTGAACATTTCTTCGAGGGCTAAACCTGCTTGTGTTGTCTGAAGAGGGCGCTGAACAACTTGGTGATACATTACTCTACTGAATTAAGAAAAGCTGTAATGAAGCCGGGGATGAAGAAGGGAAATCACCGGGGGGGATGGCATTCCCCCTGAGGTATATTTATTTTTTTGGGAACACTTCATGGGCCCTCATCTATTAGCAATGATACAGACATCTATAGAAGCAGGGGACTTTTATAATGGGCTCAACACGGCAGAATTGTAGTACTGCCTAAGCCAGATAAAGATAGTACTAAATGTAAAATTCACAGATCTCTATTCTCAATGCTAAAATTAAAACGTTTGCAAAAGTTCTCGCCTCCCGTATAGAGCCTTGATGGCAAGCTAATTCACAGGGATCAGACTGGTTTTATGAAAAACAGACTTGCCACAGATAATGTTCGTAGACTTTACACATCATATCTGCAGCCAGAGCTATTCCTTCGCCCTGTGCTGTCCTGAGTCTAGATGCGGAAAAGGCCTTTGATAGGCTAGAGTGTCAATATTTATGGGAGATACTGCATCATTTCAATTTCAGCAAGTACATCAATTGGATACAATTGATACAGTAATACTAAATGATTAATGTTAATATGTTGTCACAACCTATAGTTTGTCAAGATCTTGTAGACAGGCTTCCATTGAGCCTATATATATATATATATATATATATATATATAATATATATATATATATATATATATATTGTATGTGAGGTTGTGTATGTGTATATATAAATATGGGATATGTATGTATGTGTGTGTATATAGGTGTGTATACGTGTATGTATGTCTGTATGAGGGTGTGTGTGTGTGTATATATGTATATATGATATATGTGTATATATGTATATATGTATATATTATATGTACATATGTATATATATATGATATGTATATATATTATATGTATATATGTATTCAAATGTATGTATGTATATCTATATGTATATAATGTATGAATAACTTGTCTTTGTTTTCTGAGGGAGGTAGAGAGTGGAGAGGGAGGTGTGGGAGGGGTGGAGAGACCATTGTATTATTGATTTGACACATTGTTGTTCGTACGTGATAATGGATAAAAATGGAAAAATCTAATAAAAATATATCACGCAAAAAAAGGTGCAGATCTGTTGTCACCAGTTTAGTGCTTTCAGAACTTTCCCCAGCCGAGGGCTGTCTGTAGCATGTATTTTATTACCAGCAGGTATTAATAACTTATTAATATGTAGTAGTAGAATTCGCTATGATTTGGGCTAGGATCAGAGACTATGGTTTGGCTGCTGGAGCTGGTGTGATAATTATGACAGGACTCATTGTTGGTTTTTACTGGCGATGGTACCATATATTAAAGTGAAGACAACAAAAAGTATTTACAACAGGACAAACAGACGGCGACTCATTAAGCGCAAATGAACACGATGCCAGTCGACTTTGCAGCTTCACCGCTCAGACACCGTAGCTCTTGTCCATAAAACTTGGATAACTTTTGATTCCCCGCTCCTTAAGAAGATGTCCACCAAATGTAAGCTTGGTCGGGCCGACGCCTGAGGAGGAGTTTGTTAAAGTATAAAGTGAGAAAAAAACTGCTCACTTAGCGTTTTTTAAAATTAATTTAAAGATAACATGCTTATGGTTAGTCAGGGGCGTGGCTACAATGATATGTTTTGTTTGTCTTCACGAGCTGAATGTGCGTCTGGAATTTCGTGGCTCCATGACAAACTATCTTCGGGCCATCTCCATAGGCGCAATGTATTTTAACTTTTGTAGGTGGCGCTCATGCCATTTTTTAATTGCATTTTTAAGTGCCTGATAAAAAACAAAATTTTTCACCAATTGTGAATTTTGGAAAAGTTTGGTGAGTTTTTGAGCATGTTCAGGGGGTCAAAGCTAATGCACACCAGTCCAAATGAACACAATTCTCAGTCAACTTTGCGGCTCCGTCGCGGAGAGACCGTAGCACTTGGAATAAAAAATTCGATAACTTTTGATGCCCCGCTCCTGTAGAGATTGTCACTAAATTTGAAGTTGGTTGGCCGACGCCCAAGGAGGGTTCGTTAAAGTGTCAAGTGATAAATTGTGGTCATTTTAGAGATTTGGCAATGACCCATTGGGACAACATGGCCGGTTTCTGTCATCGCTACGTGACACTGTACAAAATATGATTTGGGACCGCCGGCGCCATTTTTGAAAAACAAAAGTCTGAATTTTGGGCAAGTTTGGTGAGTTTTTGAGCAAACTCCACAGAATGCTTTTAGGGATTCCTCCGTGTGGGAGCATCGAAACCTTTGTTTATGTGAACGCAGTTCTTCATTTTTCCAGGTGGAGGCACGTTTTGGCCTTACCTTCTGTTTTAACAGAGCTGCAACATCAAGAGCAGACTTACAGACAGTTTATAAATGTTCCGACCGAGAGCAGAGCACGTTGGATAACGTCAGGTCCCCTGATCCCACGTACAGACAGAGGCTGAAACTCTCAAAACCTGCAGTGCGAAATCTAAAAGTGGACAAATCCAACCCCCAAAAAGCTGCTGGACCAGACGGTGTTCTTCCGCCACTGAAGACACTGCGCAGCGGAGCTGACCCCTGCCATCATTGTCCCTGCCCCAAGAAGCCCCGGATCACTGGACTTAATGACTACAGGCCTGTGGCGCTGAAGTCTGTAGTCATGAAGTCATTTGAACGCCTGGTCCTGCCCCACCTCAAGTTTCACCTCCCTGCTCCTGCTGGACCCCCTGCAGTTCGCCTACGAGCCACAGGTTGTAGACGACACCATCAACCTGGCTGATTCAAGAACTCAGACTATTGGCACAGGACTCCACAGGGCTGTGTACTTCTCCTCTGCTCTTCCCCGGCACAAAGTGCCCTCCAGCACACGACTCCGAGTCCGTCTACAGGAGGGAGGTGGACCGGCTGGTGTCCTGGTGCGCGGTCATTCAACGCCAGAAGACAGTGGAGATGATCGTGGACTTCAGGAAAGCCACAGCCCCCCAGCCCCCCCTCATCATGACAGACTCCCCCATCACCACCGTGGACTCCTTCCGCTTCCTGGGCACCACCATCACCCAGGACCTCAAGTGGGAGCCCTCCATCAGCTCCCTCATCAAGAAGGCCCAGCAGAGGATGTACTTTCTGCGGCAGCTGAGGAAAGCCAAGCTTGCCAGCGCAGATGATGGTGCAGTTCTACACGGCCATCATTGAGTCCATCCTCACCTCCTCCATCACCGGTGGTACTGCTGGAGCCACAGCCAGGGACAAACAGAGACTACAGCGCCCTCTGCTGAGAAGGTGATCGGCTGCAGACTTCCATCTCTGCAGGACCTGTACGTCTCCAGGGCTCTGGGACGAGCAGGTCGGATCACAGCTGACCCTTCTCACCCTGGACATGGTCTGTTTGAACCACTCCCCTCAGGCAGGGGGCGCACTGACAGACTCCACCTCAGGCAGGGAGGCTACGGTCCATCCGGACCAGAACCTCCCGCCACAAGAACAGTTTCTTTCCTCTCTGCCGTTGGACTCATGAACACTTCTAAACTCCTCCCACTTTAAACTGCAATTTCATCACTCACTGTAACTTTCTGCACTATAACTTTACATAACTGTAACTTGTGTACTAGAAATGCCTATTTGTATTTTATACTATAGTACTGTTAAATAGTTTCTTAATGCCCTTTGGATTGAATATATGTTGTTTTTAATTGTTGATCAGTGTTTTATGTTGCACCTTAAGGCCGAGACAAGTTCCTA
>BJKM01001439.1:0-39144 GCA_015082035.1 Chaenogobius annularis | reverse complement strand
AAAGGTTTTAGTGTTCGCTGACCTATAGTTTGTTCTTTTAATCTTCCTCCTGTTGCTCAACATACTTTTTGTTTTACTTAGCTCATCTCATTATTGAACAATCTGAATCAATAAATAACAAATACCAGCTGATGAGTCCAGGATGTGTTTGTTTACAGCATAGCAGTGTAGGCACCGGACAATTATAGTTTACTATGACACACAAGAACAAACTCTGTCCTTCTGTGTTGAATAATTGAGTGCTTGCACCACACGAGATTGCCTTGGTGTACTATTTAGAAGACAACTAAACAACATCAAGATACAACCGAGTTGTTTTACTCAGGAAAACAGATTATTTACTGAGCAATTTTGTATTACAGATGTGAAAGATAAAAGAAAAGTAGGGGACTTAATTCAGATTAAAGATTAAATATAAATATAAATAGTTTTTGTAAACTAATGACAATCGAAAATGTTTACTCATTTTAATGGAATTTTCAAGATAATTAATTCAAAGGTTTTACATTTTAATGGATGAATAAAGAAAACAAATTACTTTGTACCAGCTTGACCGTGTGTATTCTGTAATTCTGTTCCCTCGGTTTATTCGGTGATCGGTGACGGAATCATGACAAATACAGGATGTTAAAAAAGGCAGACAAATACAAGAATTGTATTCTTCTTAAATGCTCCTTTACAATCATAAGAATGTTTCATAAATCTATGAAATCTGAACTTTTGTTAAATCTGTCTATCAGCCAATTACAGTTTTCTACCTTTGCCTTTCAACCAATGAGCACCAAGCTCTTTATATACATTCTATAATCCTATTATGATCCTCGATTGTCATGCACATGGTTTTGTGAGGATAAATCCATTTTATCACTTCATTTCTGGAGACACAGGTTGCTAATATTTAGGAAATATTCAAAGAAGATCATATTCAATTCATGTTTTGAAGGGCTTTTCCAAATGTTACCAGTGGCCAGGCACCCATCAATGAACTTCATAATGCTAGATTTTGGTATTCTTTAGGAGAGATGTTAGCCTCCTCATGCTTGAAACGGCCCACAAACCCCTTCCAGTAGCAGCTCCTGATCCGCTGTATGTTCTCCAGGTGAGCAGTATGAGTTCCATCGTGCCTCGTCGCAAAGAGCAGCGCGTCCTGATGATGGTGGTGACCATGGTGGTGTGCTATCTGATCTGCTGGCTGCCGTACGGTGTCGCCGCACTGCTGTCCGCCTTCGGCCCTCACGACCTCCTGACCCCGGAAGCGAGCATCACGCCGTCACTGCTAGCCAAGTTCTCCACCGTCGTCAACCCATTTATCTACATTTTCATGAACAACCAGGTGGGTTGGTTTGGAAATCTTAAAAGTCTAGGCTGAGCAGTTTGTCCTTGACGAAGGTTAAGTCATGTTGAATAGGCCTATTTTTTGACCTGACATCTTTTCTAGAATTAGACTAAGGCTGCAACTAATGATTATTTTTGTTGTCAACTTGTAAGCGATTATTATATCTGATTAGTTGACTTAGTCAAACGATTATTTATATTCTTTGAGATTTTTTTAACGTTCAAATACATGTTGAAATATGGTGACTGTAGAAAAGAGATAGAGACTATTTTCACATAAATAAGTTAGGAGTCTTTATAGTACAGTTAACAATCACAATCGGTTATTTTAATTGTAAAGTCTTAAAGGGGACATATTATGCCAAATCAACTTTAATGAGCTTTTAACCTTGTCACATCGGAATACATGTTTGAGTAATCCTGTATTGTCCAGCAACTGAGGCACGAGTGTTTAGAAAATGCCTGTTTTCCCCTACCCCCTATCCCCGCCCACATCCTTGTACTTTTGGTGCGATTATTTCAAGAAGTAAGACTCCATGTGACACATTGAGGTAAGCGTTTAAAATGTCTCAAAGCCACTATTCGAAAATACAAAAACATGTAAATGACCTCCTGTTTCAGTTCTGCAGTTTTGAACAGGAAGTCAAATGAACCTGTGTCTGTTTGGCAGATCATACAGAAGAATTTGTTGATATTTAATTTCAAGCATTATTTAACTTTTAACTAAAATATGGCTTTTTAAAATGTGCATGTACATTTTCAGTCAAATCTAATTTACTCAAACACTAGATAAAATGTCTCAATCAGATTTATATGACATAAATATGTGCAATTTTACCCATATTTACACACACACACATTTCAACATAACATGATGAAAGACTAACATTTAGGTAAGGAAAACTACAGAAGAAGTTTCAAATTGATGTCTTTTAAATGTAAGATTTTTTGCTATTCAACTGCAGCGTCTCGCCTTAATGAGATCTCCAATGTATTTTTATCACCTTCAGAAAGTTTACAGATGCCTCCAGCTCTTTTTGCAGGAACTGGAGACGGCACATGCAGCGGAACTCTCACCTTCTCGTGTGACAGATACGCCTCGCTAACAGCTAACAACCAAGGACACCGCGCCGGGATAAGTGTAGCAAAGTCATGCTAATCTGCTTGATGTCGCCAGTGTAGTATAATGGCATCAGCGCGCGGCCAAGGTGTTCCACGCTACCTCCAACTGTGGATGCATCATTAGTGCTTAGGAATTATTAGTAAATTAGTGACATGATGTGAGAGCGGTACCACACACTCAGGGGAAATCTACTCCTGCAAAAGTGAAAACGCTTCAGCGGATCTGCAGCGTGAAGAGCAGAGCCAAAGTCAAGGATTCTGATTTCAGAGAGATTTGGTTCAAAAAGGAATGGTTTTGATTAAAGATTTAATTATGCACAAGTGGGTTTGTGTGAGATGTGCTGTTTGTTTAGGACCAAGATGTATGCATGGTTTTAAGTTCGCCCTTGTACAGATATATTTAAGGGGACATATTACGCTAAATCAACTCGGATTTGTTTTTATCCTTGCTACAAAGGTGTTTCCCCATCATTAGTTTACAAAAAGTTGTATTGTGATTGATTCATGCATGTTTTAGTAATCCTGTATTTACCTGCAACTGAGGCTCAAGTCATCAGAAAATTCCTGATTTCACTTACCCCTTATCCCCGCCCACATCTCTGTACGTAGTTGTAATTATTTTAGAAATTAAAACTCAGAGTGACACATGTAGAGTTCTAAAATGTCATGTAGCTACTTCTAAAATAAAACCATAAATGACAATCTGCTGTTTGTTGCAGTGAAATGTCACTATATCAGTTCTGCAGTTTTGAACAGGAAGTCAGTGGACCTCATTCATGAAGCGTTTGTATGCACAAAATTGTGTAATGTCTTCTTACAAGGGTTTTTGGCATTCACAAATTCTTCTGGAAGAACAAATCCTAACTAAGCACTCTTCAATTCTGCTGTTTAGAAATATTATCAGTCCTATTTTGCAAAACAAAAGATCTAATTCCCACATTGATTCTTAGTTTTTATATTTACAAATGATTTATTTACTTCAAAATTATAGTGGCTACTAAACATATGATCAGTAGTGATATAGAGCACAGTCACAAATAGACTTCTCAGCAGTCCCAGCCTGTCTGACCATCCCCAGTACCTTTGTGTGGCCCTGGGGCTGGGGCACACCCAGAGCGCACTCGTCTCCCCCTGTCACCCCCATGACAGAGCGAACGTCTCCCCCTGTCAACCCCCAAGGCCAGAGCAACTGGTCCCCCACTGTCAACACCCCACGACAGAGCGAACTGGCTCTCCCTGTCAACCCCCAAGGCCAGAGTGCACTCGTCTCCCCCTGTCACGCCCGGCCAGAGCGCACTCGTTCCCCCTGTCACGCCCACGGCCAGAGCGCACTCGTCTCCCCTGTCACGCCCACGGCCAGAGCGCACTCGTCTCCCCCTGTCACGCCCCACGGCCAGAGCGCACTGGGGTCCCCCTGTCAACCCCCAAGGCCAGAGCGCACTGGGTCCACCCTGTCACCCCGACGCCAGAGCGAACTGGTCTCTCCCTGTCAACCCCCACGGCCAGAGCGCACTCATCTCCCCCTGTCACGCCCCATGACCAGAGCGCACTTGCCTCCCCCTGTCACGCCCCACGACCAGAGCGCACTCGTCTCCCCCGTCAACCCCCACGGCCAGAGCGCACTTGTCGAAACAGTGATAGTCTATAGAAGCACGACTTCCTCGTTCATTCTCTTTCCGAGGCGGGAATCTCAATCGTAGTGTCACATGTCCTGTTGAACCCATTTTTGGAAGTTTAGAGGGTGTTTCTTAGCAAATACATATTGATTTTTATGTAAATAAACATGTTCGTAGCGGCAAGTTTTTGTAATACTATACTACTTATGTATACTCAATACTAAATACCTGAAGAAAAGCATAATATGTCTCCTTTAAAGCAGCACTTTGGGTCAAAATGAGACCGCTGAGTGCGTTTTGCATCTAATTATTGAGTATTTTATTCTCAATAATGAGCTAACAACAGCTAGCATGCTGGCATGCTGCTAGCATGCTAGCTGTTGTTAGCTTTACAGTGATGGTAAAACTCACTCTAGGCTCTGAAAAGTGAGTAATTAGGATGCTCGGAAACTGTGAGAAAGTGACAGAATTAACTAGTTAATAATAGTTAAGTAGCTTAAATTTTAAAATGACTACATTACATTAAACATTCACATGTGTCATTAGTGTATGCAGACAGTGGAGGCAAGGCAGTTGAACTGTCTTGCTCAAGGACACAACAGCAGTACAGCAAGGAAAATAAATATTTGAACATTTTGAAAGTTCTCCCACTTAGAAATGATGCAGGGGTCTGAAATTTTCATCGTAGGTGCATTTTCACCTTGAGAAAAATCCGGAAATCACATTGTAGGTTTTTTAAAATAATTTATTTTGTATGTAGTTGCTGCAAATAAGTATTTGAACACCTGCGAAAATCAATGTTAATATTTGGTACAGAAGCCTCTGTTTACAATTAAAGAGGTCAAACATTTCATGTAGTTCTTGACCAGGTTTGCACACACTGCCCACTCCTGCCCGCTCCTCCACTGTCCTTAATACAGTGCAGTCGTCCTGTCCCTTGTGAAGAAAAGCACCCCCAAAGCATGATGTTTCCACCCCCATGCTTCACAGTAGGGATGGTGTTCTTGGGATGGTACTCATCCTTCTTCCTCAAAACACAGCGAGTTTATACCAAAAAGTTCTATTTTGGTTTCATCTGACCACATGACCTTCTCCCATGACTCCTCTGGATGATCCAGATGGTCACTGGCAAACTTCGAACGGGCCTGAACATGTGCTGACTTAAGCAGGGGAACCTTCTGTGCAATGCATGATTTTAAACCATGGTGGCGTAGTGTATTACCTTTGGTCCCAACTCTCTTCAGGTCATTGACCAGCTCCTCCCGTGTAATTCTGGGCTGATTTCTCACCTTCCTTATCATCATTGATACTCCATGTGGTGAGATAATGCATGGAGCCCCAGTCCGAGGGAGATTGACATTCATCTTTAGCCTCTTCCATTTTCTTACAATTGTCCAAACAGTTGATCGTTTTTCCCCAAGCTGATTGCCAATTGTCCGTTGTCCTTTCCAGCACTGTGGTCTACAATTTTGTCTCTGGTCTTGCCAAATGGTAGTAGTTGGAGTCTGACTGATTGTGGGGTGGACAGGTGCCTTTATGCAGCTAATGAGCTCAAACAGGTGCTACTAATTTAGGTTAATAAATAGAGTAGAGGTGGACTTTTTAAAGGCAGACTAACAGGTCATTGAGAGCCAGAATTTGTTCTGATTGGCCGGTGTTTAAATGCTTATTTGCAACAACATACAAATCTTTTTTTTTTTTTATCAATGTAATACTGGATTTTGTTTTTTTAAATAGATTCTGTCTCTCACCGTGGAAATGCACCTACGATGAACATTTCAGACCCCTCCACAAAAAGTGGGAGATCTTGCAAAATTGCAGGGTGTTTAAATACTTATTTTCCTCACTGTATTTGCACAGGTGGGCTCAAACCACTGACCTGGTTAAAGGGGGAATGCCTTACCAACAAAACTTCCGCCTCCTTAAAATTTCTCATTTGAAATTGTAATATTACCACAAAAGTGCAAAGTGTTTCACAGACTGCACTAGCACTGACTCATGAGTGTTTGCAAGTGCTGGGCTAAGGGAGGGTGAAATACTGGATTTAGGCATTGGAACTGGCAACCAAAATGACATGCAGAATCTTCTTGAGAACTAAAATACCAAATTTCAACACAGTGTAACTAAGAATAAATCAGCATTACAGTTCTCAGTGAAAGCTATACTTGTTTTGAACATGTTTATCTCGTTTCTGGGAACAGACACAGGATAGTTTATAAAATCTGGTTCATTTAAGGGCAAATGTGTTTAAAATAATGTTCAGAAGAATGTTTTAGTCTCCTGCACAAACCAACTGCAGAGCCACAGCAGAGACTTACTCACACTGTGGCAGTTTTGTTACCGTCTCCGTTTCCTCTGCCTCTGAAGACCAGGTTTATTATGATATTTGTTATGGCTTGTGAACAGAGCTAAGCACCAGAACACATGGATAATCTGAAAGACCCAAGACAAAACATTTGTACTCAAGTAAAAGTACTGTTACATGGCAAAAAATGTACTTAATTACAAGCACAAATAGTTCCGTCAAATGCGTAAGTATAAAGTACATGAATGAAAAAAAACATACTGTGAATGTTTTGTACCTGCTACTCTTGTTTGGTTGTAAAGTACTGTACATTTATGATGAAAAAGTCTTTCTATAGTTACTTTTTCTTTCCATTATCATTGCATGGTATAAGCCTATTCCTTAGTATCGAAATAGAATTACTTGGATTCAGTAGTGAAAAAAAAAACACACGTAAAACACGTACATTCTTTTATCACAGACATAGGGACAGACATAAAAGCCTTTCAAGGGATGTCCTCTGAAAATGTATTTTTCTTAAACTGGAACATAAAGAGATCCACTTATGGAAGACATACTATGCTTTTCCTTTTCAAAACTGTAGAACTGAGTGGCCCCATCTCTTCACCGTGGCATTTCTCTGTAGCAAGCAGCAGATTTTCCTTTATGTGTTTGAACCCTACATGAACCGGAGTCTGAATACTTGCAACTAAGTACAGGGCAAGTACAGGGATGTGGGCGGGGATAGGGGGTAGGTCCAGAGCAATACAGGATTACTCAAACATGCAGGAATCAATTTAAAATACAACTTTGTAGGCTATGTAATATGTTAATGAAATAAAGCATAAGAAAACATGAAATTATGAAAAAGTTGTTCATGCATGTAGGAAATGCAAGAAAGGTTTATCATATTTATCATATAAAGTTCAGGAAAACGTGTTGTTTGTCAATATATCAACAAAATTAAGAAACATTTTTCTTACAAAATATGGCATGTTTAAAAAGTCCAATATATATTTTAATTGACATCCCTAAATGTATGTTTTTTCCCTATTCACCTACTGTTGCCTTAACAAAGACGTATGTTCCTTTTTTCATATTCTTAGTATTGAAGTATAACATAAGTAGATCATAATTTTACATTTTGTTAATTATAAATCGCAAAATTGATCTAAAAAAGCTTGGTAATAGAAGCAGGTCCATTGACTTCCTGTTAAAACTGCAGAACTGATAAGCCCCGCCTCTTCATGTGACATTTTCAAGTAGCAGATTGTCATTTCCATTTTTATGTCATTTACGTTGTTATTTTTGAAAAGTGGCTACTTGACATTTTAGAACAATACATGTGTCACTTAGCGTCTCAGTTTTTCAAATAATTACAACTAAGTACAATGATGTGGGCGGGGCTAGGGGGTAAGTGAAAAAAGGACGTTTCTTAGCACTCAAGCTTCAGTTACAGGATTAACAAACATGCAAGAATCAATCAAAATAATATGTAAACTAATGATGAGGAAACACTGTTGAAACAGGGTTAAAAGCTCAGTTTATTTTGCATAATATGCCCTTCACATGATCTACTGAACTATTTCGTTATAAGACAGATAAATAGATCTTTTTTGCCGCAATGCTTCTAGCTGCAGTGACCTTTCCCTCTCTCACTTTCTCAGTTTTTATCGCCTTCCACTGTTACGCTGGCAGCCATTTTGTCTGAACACTGTCTTTTGTCACTTCAGAACTTTTTTTTGCAAGGCGTTCATCAGTGTACACCGGCCCCACCAATCAAGATATTTTTAACTCTGGCATTTCACTCTTAAAGGAGAAATGTCCTGAATATGAACCATTTCCAACAGAACTCAGCTACAAGGATATTAACACTCGAGTTTGGGACTAAAGCTTGATAATAGCAATATCTCTACCAGAATGAAAAAAATAACTACCGTATTTTCCGGACTTTTAGCCGCTCCCCTATATAAGCCGCATTTGCTCTATTTTTAAAAAAACGATAATAAAACAATACATAGGCCGCACCTTTTGTATAGGCCGCAGAACTCTTTCCTTGACTTTTGGCATCGCATGAGCTCGTCCCGCTGTCCCCCTCCAGCGTGCTCTCCCCTCCAGCGTCTCACCGTACATTCATTGATGTTAAGCTTGCGTGCAGCCGCGCGGCTTCCTAGCAAGATCGATGGCCTTCAGCTTAAAACTTGCTTCGTACGAACTTCTTCGTTTGGGTTCCATAATGATGCGGCAAGAATTTGAAAATAATTTATAGTTGGTAATTTGTCGTCCGTGTTCTATTTGCTAGCTGAATAAAAAGCAACATCTGCTTCTTTGCTTAACTTTTCTGTAGTTTTGATTCCAATTCCGGTTAGTTCGCCCCTAGCGGTGAAAGAAAAAAACCACAGAAAAGCCGCAGCCTCTAAATAAGCCGCATGGCTCAAAACATCTGACAAAAGTAGCGGCTTATAGCCCGCAAAATACGGTATATTCTTTTTAAATTGACTTAAATTGAAAAGAGGCTCCATATTATAAGTGTGAATCTGTAAAATATAATGTCATTTTCAGAATAATATTACGTTACCATATGGTCATGCTACTTCTGAAAAAGTTCAATACTGTTCATAATGTCGACTCTTGCCCGAATGGGTATCAAGTATCAGTACTAGTTTTATAGATTTGTTTGGACAAACCTTATTCTTTTGTTGTCTCCACTTGTTGCCCATGAGTTTTCCAATTTATTTAAAAAGGAGAAAACGACTTAGACACAGTAGTTTAAAATAGAATATAAAACAATTCTTTAGGGTAAGACAATGAAGTATATTTAAACAATTTGCACAATAATTCAAAGTGGTCCAGGAAAAGATGAATTAAAATCCCAATACATTAGTTCATTTTTTAAAAAGAGCCGTTTTTAAACCGATATCTCAGTTTAGAATAAATTACGTCTAATAATCCTAATATGTCCTCTTTAAAGATATGTAGCACATGTGTGGGGTGGGATAGGCCACTAAGGAAGAGAGGAATTGAGTTAGGAGATGAATAGGCTCGACCAGAAGATATAGACACAGCTCACTGGGAGGGGGGAGAGCAGAAATTAGACAGATGGTATTTGAGTTTTAGTGGCTGGTGCCATAAATTGTACATACGTGAATAAAGAAACAACCTTTATCCAAAATCTTTACAATCTGCAGAATTAAATATTGAGCTCAATAGTATTTAAGGGGGAAAAAATGCATGCATTTACAAAATGTTTTTCAACAACAAAACAACTGCAGCAATCAAGCATAACAGCGATGTGGTCTTAATTGTCCATCAGCTTATCCAGAATGTCCACACCTGGCCTGTCAGAAGACAGGTCTGTATTAGAAACACAGAAATCAACATTAAACAATTACTAGCTAGCTATTTTGTTTTTCAGTTTGGCAGTGTACACATTATCAAACCTGCAGTATAAATTGTTTGCATAAATACAATAATAAATATTTTAATTGGATAATACTGTTTGGCATTAAAGTGCATTGAATAAACACAAACTTTCCAGTAGCTCGTTATCATACTGAACAACCATAGTTGCTCTAACCAAGCAAAACAATTGGCCTACAATAACACAAATAAATTGACGGCAGATAAACGGGTGCAAACACTGTCATTAACATATGACAACAGAGCAACAAAACGAAAACGCAGACTCACCATATCCCCGGTTTTACAGTCAGAGAGTCTATACCAGGGATGTCAGACCCTTTTTACTGGGGAACGTGCCCCAGTATAAATCAGCTGTGCCCATGCCCATGCCTGCAGGATGCTGCCAGAGCTGCAGGAGGTACGTGCCAAGAGCTCACAGCGGCATGAGGCGCGCCCTGTGTGCAGCAGCTCGCAGTCGGCTATATTCTACTGCGCATGCGGACTATAGTCTACTGCACATGCGGACTATACTCTTCTGCGCATGCGGACTATAGTCTACTGCACATGCGGACTATACTCTTCTGCGCATGCGGACTATACTCTACTGTGCATGCGGATTATACTCTACTGCGCATGCGGACTATAGTCTACTGTGCATGCGGACTATACTCTACTGCGCATGCGGACTATACTCTTCTGCGCATGCGGAGTATACTCTACTGCGCATGCAGACTATACTCTTCTGAGCATGCGGACTATACTCTACTGCGCATGCGGACATACTCTTCTGCGCATGCAGACTATACTCTACTGCGCATGCGGACTATATTCTACATGCAGACTATATTCTACATGCAGACTATATTCTACGGCGCATGCAGACTATATTCTACGGCGCATGCAGACTATATTCTACGGCGCATGCAGACTATAGTGTATTGCTGCGTGTTGTTTGTACCTGACCGTTGGGAGGTCAGATCCTTGCTCAGTCTACAGCAGTGGTGACAGTGGGTCAGATCCAAATGCTCAGACTCTGCATTATAAACTTTGGCAACTCAGGCCCGTAAGACTCACATAAAGCTTTGGAGGCATTTTTAATTCAATAAACTAAACCTATAGACTCTTGACTTTTGCACCTGCATGTGTTTAGCTGCACAAAGACGACATTTTACCCATAAGTGCACTTTGATTCACAGAGAAAAAGCTCGGGGGTGTTTAGTGCGCACGGAGCAGCCACGTTATCAACAGTCTATACACACTGTTTTAAAGACGTAACAACACAAATGATGCGTGAACAAAGCAAGTCACTGATCTTAGACTGGCTGTGCTTTAAGATCCAAAGTTCCTCACCTGGAGATGTCCAAAGCGCATTCACCCTGCGTCAGGCTCCTGCAGGATCCAGGCTGCTTTTGGGCCAAACTCTAAAGTTTATTATTTGGGTCCTAAAAAGCTAACCTGAGCATCACTTCTACTGCATAGAGCAGGAAGGAGCTGGGACAGCATGGACGAGACCCCTGAGAGCACTGCCTGGTTCTTTGGGACCCAGAAGCTGAATGTGCCTGATCCTTAACGGCCTATAGCAAGAAGTGCTGTAGGAATAGTTTAGAGTCCATAAAAATTTTGTACAAAGCTCAAACTTTTAGTCACTTTTTTTTTTTTATAGTCATGTTGTTAGCTGCGTAAACATTTATAAACGATGATGTGCATAAATCCAATAGTGAGACACAGTTCTCAATATTTGACATGGATTACAAGTTGAAAGCAATATAACCTGAGGAGAGGCGTCCCAACCAAAGTTTGAGCCTTTAGTGATGCAGGCTCTGTCCAGAGCTCACAGTGTGAGGCTGCAGGCTCAGTTTGTCTGCACTCGAGCTCAACAATAGTATGAATGTGCAGACCCGGAGGCTGCACTCTTATGAACTGCACTCAAATGCCCCGCACTAAAACCCCTCTTCTTTGGAGGAGCAAAGGGAGGCAGCAGAGGGCAGGGGCTCCACTGGGAACCACTGACACAGGAAATGGACACCAGTGAGCTGTATGTGTAAATTACTTAGACAGCTATTTAATAAGAGCTAAATTATTGTAATAGACTTCAAGTAAAAGTCTACTGTAGGTGATATTAGGGCATTTGGGTGAATTCATCTAAAATCCACCAGATTACAGGAAATTACATCTGATTTGTGCAAATTTTCAAGAGGTGCACTACTTCAGACTTTTACGACAAAATGTAGGAATTCATTGAAGAGACCTGAGCCCCAATATAGCTGAAGGTCTAGTGACGTCCCTGGTCTCTCCCAATGACAGCGGCGGTGGTTGAGGCTCCTACAAGTTTACAACACACGGATGAGATGATATAACGTTAGAAACAACTACTACAACTCTCTCTCAGCTTGTGACAGGAGAGGGATGAACAGTAATTGTGTAGGCGCTGAATGGTACGCGATTGATCAAGGCATTCTCGCCTCTCCACGGATCTGACCTGTGACATCACCTGTTCAGACTTTGAAGGAAGAAATTAATTTCATCTTTAATGTTATGTTATGTTCTCTTATTTCAACTTTTGTGTATGCACTTTTTGTCTTGATCGTATTTCCTTTTTTGATTTGTTGTTTTATGAAAAGGTCTTAAATGAAGTATTACTAATATACAATTATTTTTCTGATGGAGCCTTTTCTGTGTGGCGCTGTCAGTCTTCAGTTCCTCCCAGCCCAGACCCGCTCTTGCAGTGTGTTGAGGCGAGTTGAAGACTTTAAGTGCTGCACCAGAATACACTACTGTGGGGAAATCAATCAGTAGAACTCCTGGAATTGACTGTCAAGTGTATCTGGTATTGGTCAAAAAATGACATGAAATATTCAAGGGAGAGAGATATGAGTCCAGTCTGTAGATGTACAGACGGAATGTTCTGAATGCAGCCAACGTTTTGGGCATTGTACAGTACTTCAAGAGCCAATGCATGCCTTAGCTTTGATATTGAATGTAGGTCAAAGGCGCACTGTGTACTTTTTCTGGTGGAGAGTATGCCACCTGCCACACACACACCTATTTCTTTGATTTGAACATGAGAATTAACTACAGTAAGCAATGCAGTGGTAGTTAGTCCTAATTTGAATGCTAAAGAGCCTTTTTATCGCTTTTGTGGCTCTTTTGTCATGCATTGACTAAAAGTATAACTTCAGATGGGGTCAAGGTGCCTTTATATTTACACTCCATCATATTACTTTTGTTTTGCCATCTCCAAAGTTCAGTATTTGGGTCTCTACTCCAGACATGCCATGCTTTCCTATGGACTGCGCTCTAATGTTTTCCCCTTAGCACGTGGTGGCCCACCCGAGCAAAGCACGAGAGTTCTGTTACCCGGATGTCCGGCCCTGAGAATGATTTGATTATCTTCAATATCACAAATTAAATGAATGAAATTGAATTTTAAGTTTTGCTCTTCACCTCGAAACTGTGGCAAAACAAGATGCTTCAATTTGGTGATGAATGAATGAATGTGCTTGTGGGAACTTTATCTATGAAGTTTCCAGTTTAACCTTATTGGTCTGCACGAGGCTGTGGGGCATTTTTTGCACGCCCTCATTAGACACTTAGGGTCATATTTTGCCCCCGGAGGTAGCGTTAACATGGGCGCAACAGAGCTCATTGGCTCACACCTTGCAGTCCGCACAATTACTGCATGGAATTCCAAACAAGGGCCGTGATTATGCCAAAATATGAGGTGGAGTAAAGCAAACTGAGGGCGTGGTCAGGTGCATTCTGTATATGGACAGAATCATAACTAATACATTTCAAAACGAGTGTGCTGGAGTCATGTTACTCTCCCCATATGGAGGAAATAATCATAATAAAACAACCGTCAGGGGCACAAATAACACAAATTATAAATGATAGAATAATGAATGCCATCCAATTTTACATGGTTATTTTTTTCTTACATGGTTATTTTTTTCACACTCAGCGCAGTGTAAACAGCGCAGCGCTGTTACGCACTCCGCTCTTAAAGCTCTTTTCTGAACACCTCCACCTCCCACGTTGGACTCCTGTTACTGCGCGGTCTGTTACTGGCTGCTCAGCTCAGAGAGGAACGTCTATTTGCGAGACACATTCATATCACATTCACCTAAAATCCCTGTCCAGTCTGCGTTCAACTGGTCCACTTTTTATAATTGGTCAGATGTGCAGGAAGCAGACAAAACAGCTCACACACTGTGGAGACTGTGGAGAGAAGAGACAGTGTTCTCTGTATTTTAAGCTTTTAATGCTTCATGTTTTACTACAGAGAAACGCTCAGCTGATGTGTCAAGAACCAGCTGTGAGAACTGACCAACAAAGACTGTGAGAACAAAATGACATCATGACACCATTTTGTTCTCACAGCCCGAGGTGCACGAACAAACTTCTCGTGTGAAATATGAATTGGCCTTAATGCGGGTCATCGCAGCAGTCTGGGGGTGTGGCTTCAGCATCACCCGCTCCCGTGGCTCTGCTGCTGCCTGCCCTCGTTTGTGGATCACAAATCGAGTTTATAAGCAGAGAAGTGTGAGCGTTCTTAGTTTGGGTTTAGTGCGCAAAAACAAATAAAGGTGAATTAAATAAAGAAAAAACGATCCAAGGCTGCATTTCTATATTTGATTTAATTAATGTATTTTATTTTGAAAATTTTGGGACCACACTGAAAAACCGAAAATCAAACAATGTTATTGCTCACTTCTTTCATTGGCTGGATATGAGGCCATGACAAACATCTTCCACAGGAGGTGCTGTTGAATGCCACAGTTCTCAGTCATTGGATCAAACACTATCACCATATATGGACTGGCACCATCCCACTCCAGCCTCCAGCGGCCAAGTCCAGCCTCTTTACGCCAGCTTTAAGGTCGGCAACAAAGCAAAATACCGCCCTGGCCCCGCCCCCTGGAAAAGGCTCCTGTTGACGCTAACACTGGGGGCAAAATATGGCCTTTAAACTCTCGTTGATCATCCAGATGAGGTGCAGCTAAACATAAACGCCTACTTTCTTTCTTTTTTTTTTACTCCAGAGAACAGGGTCTAAGGAGAACCTAGAGGCAAAATAGACTTGCAGTTAACATGGATATGGTGTCAGTGTAAAGCCCAGCCAGTATGCAAGTTGGAATGACCAATTAACAAGTAAAAAATAAAACATTGCACATTTAAGATTTATTTTGGACATTCAATTCATTCATAAATCATTTCATGAAAATATGAACTGTTAAACTTGCATGAATCCCATACATTTCAGAACATGTAGCGGTCTAAACTACAAGGTTAGAAGCTTTAGATAAGACCACATATTTACAGTCTTTATGATGTGCTATACAAACCACCATATACATTTTTGATTCATTTAACCTGACTGCCCTAACAGGAACATTCCATCTTCGCAGTGCTCAATATAAGCCCTTAGGCTGGATAACATTCCTTAGACGAGTCATACTTGAATGAGTGAGGAAACGAATGAACGTGTTGTGTAATATATGCTTCAACTGCAAATGAACTCTTAAACATGAAGATAACTGTGGTTGGGTCAACAAAGCAAAGTAGATTAGGGGCTCCAATATTTACAGAAAACACAGACTATACCATGACTGTATGAGGTATTTATGGTCACTTTGCCAGGGCCAGAGCTTTATGGGGGCCCTGTGGAAGATATGCTTTGGGGACCTGAACAAATGTATTCCAAGTTTAGATAATCCACATCCATGCAACAATATATTTAGCAAACAGCTCTCTGGTGCAGTGGGCGCAGGAACTCCAGATAATTACTAAAAATCCTGAAAGTAGCTTAGACACTGTGCAGTGTGGCTGAGGTGGTGTCATGGTGCTCGGTGCTCTACAGTAGGTGGCTGCCAACTGCCAATAAAAGTAACACCACAACAACAAATGATTAGTTACCACAGGTACAACAGGTGGTCAAAAGCTTGTGACCACAACAGCGCCGCAGAGCTCTGGCCTTTGTGTGCGGTATCTACTGCAAGAACACTACTCCAACACAGCAGCTGTGCCACTGCAATCTGAGCGAGGCGTAATAGGATTCAGTAGTGTAAGGTAGTGGTCATGGGCCCTAGTGCAAGCTTTGGTCCTTTTCGGAACCTGTATGCGCAAACAAGGGCTTGAACTGTAGTCAGTGTGAATAAAAGAAATACCTATTATTCAATGTGAGGAGTTCTTCTTCTTAAATTATAAGATAATACTGCACTATCCCTTAGGGCTGGATTGTAGGCCCACTACATGTGGCCCACTAAAAGGGACCCTCCGGGCCGGGGGCCCCAGTGCAGCTGCAGTCTGAATTGCCTGATGCTACGCCCCTGATTATTCCTGTTATAAACTAGGCCTGATTGATCCGCTCTAAAAGGGTCTAAATTACACTGTAGGTGACTAACCCAAAAAGAGGACAAATATGAGGATTTTTTTTTTTTAATGTAACCAACCAAATGTCAGATCTGCAGATGGGTCTGCAGACCACCAGAAGGAGTGCCACAGTTTCAGAAACTAAACCATTATTTGTCAACAATATAAATTTAAGCAATAGAACACTCAGCATCCCATTAAAGGTGTAATTAGCAGCATAGCTTTTCTAGTTTTTCTTGTTTTGTTTGTCTCCATGCTATTCATATGATTTGCTTGAAATGTTCTACCGCGGGCCGCTCGTGGTGGAGTGGATAGCGCCCGAGTTTGAAATGCAACTATTTAATGCATGTCAGTCCCCAGTCTCATTCCCATTTCACACTTCACTGTCCTGTCGAATATAGCCCTACAGACCAAAAAACACCACAAGGCATTAAACTGGTGACAGGCAAGTAACACCACCAGGCCAAGTGTCAGGTCAGCTTTGTGGAGGGACGGAGGAATTTTAGAGAAATAAATCACCTGGAACCTTCAAGAAATGCAGAATTCCAAACTGTCAAACAATAATATGTAGATGTTATAAAGACAAGTGAGGGACGAATCCCTCTCTAGAAAGGTTACGAACTGCACTTTATGCATGTCCTATTTAAGAGTAATTCACAGTCAACTTTTGGGGGATCCTGCTTTTTTTCCACAAAGTTTATTGCCAGATGGTTGCCAATCATAAATATTGTCCATGATTATACAGTATCTTCAAACATCTCTGACTGTAATTCTTACCTGTCAGTTCTTTCTAACCCTTTAACAAATACCTCTGTTGCGTTTCACCTCCTCCTCCGCTTGGTCCTGCCTTGTGATTACTCGAAGATAGACCCGGGGCATATCTCCCCTATCCAGACACGTACCCACGGCTGCATATCACCACTTAGGCGCACGAGCAGAACCCAGCATCCTAGACTACTATTGCCACCGAGAGTGACGTGTGACGCACGGCAGGCACCGCAGACCACACGGACCCGGACATCGCATTCGACACCATCGTACTTCTACATGGCCGGTCTGAGTTTTCTCTACTCCACGAGGTCACCTCTTCGGCGCGCAGACTCACACGGACCCGGAGACCACTACGTCGATCGGCAAAATCCACAACGCATAACGCTCCTCTTGGCGATAACCACAAACGCACACGAGACACCGCAGCACTCTCAATCGATCCACTGTGTGACTCGCTGGCTGACGCTCTACACGACTCTCATGGCGCTCATATGAAATAGACCACAGTATCATTTCGTAACCCAGGTTGCAGAGCGACTGCGCTCAGAACGCTTTCATGAATCAACAACATATAAAACGGAATGCCGGCGAAGCAGACCACACTACCGGCAACCACAAGAATAACCGCTAGATTGCCTACGACAGATACGCGACGATAGCCACATCCACCCGTCGAACGCGACCACGACCCGGCGCCACATATCTTCTCGAGAACACTATTATAGAGATAGATCACGAGACATGAACAATAAGTGTAGTCTTGTAGCATGATGACCATAGTCGGTTTGTTAGTTCTAGGCAATGCAGTTTGATTTGGAGCACATCGAAAACTCCTAGATAACAAGGACAACAAGAGATGCCAAGAAACTTGGATTCGGCAATTACAACAGGTGTTGTTAGGTCTTTAGAATATATTCAATTATAACCTGAGTTACTGTATCGAGGAAGTGCCCTCAATCGCAGTGCCCTGAGTGTCTCCTGACTTCATGGTGGAAGTATTTGTATCTAGTATTGCATGTGTTTGTGAGGGATTAAAGGTGAAAAGAGAATAAAGTATTGAAATGTCTCTGAACCCTCGTGTCCTGACTCGGATTCTGAGCATTGGATTCAGGCATAACAACACGTATGTTTAGACCACTCCCGGCAGACCACAGACCAGGCATACCACACCGTTCCTGACTCATTGCTACTGGCCCAGTCCTGACTCGGGCGTCCTGAACTCCGACGCAGCAGCTGAGAGACGTGCGTCGGGGTCTCTCGATCGCTTTTAGCTCATGGCAGAATCGACAGCCTAGACCTCGTAGTCTCTGCACTGTGCACTATGGGCTTCTCAGGTCCTGACTCTTGCACCAGCAGGAGGGCCGTCCAGTGGTTGATCAGGTTCCTGCACTCTGAGGGCTCACTACAGTGCAGGACCGATGGGAGCACCACACAGAACCGCTGACCGGCGCATATGCTCGTGCCCACTCTTCACTGCGGTCATGTCTTCGGCGTTAAGCGGCCTACGCTTGGAGCCCCTCTACGGACTCGAGCACGTGGCACGCAAGCACGAGGTACCAATCGTTCTAGTCCTAAAGAACCTGGCTAGCATCTCATGTCAAGTGAGTGAAGTACAAGAATGGGGTTTCCCAAAGGCCTGAAGGCCTCTCCATGTCCTCATCAGTACACTAGGTACATCTTCTGAAGCACACCGCTGAGTAGCGCCACAGAATCGTCATATATCAATCCATCGCTCCCTAGGTCATGAATCTGACACAGTGCTTGCGACCAGCAAGGTCATGAAGCCCACTGTCCTAGAAGTCTTGCGTGAATTGCTCAAGCTTGTACCTACTGAAGGTACTCATATGAAGCCAACGTGGCCCAAAGAGCGCTCCATGAGAAGGCCGGTCTCCATGTGTTTTAGCTCTAGAACGTTCTGGACAGCCTCATGTCCAGCCAATAGGTCATGGAGGCCACGGTCCCAAAGTTCATGTGTTCAGTCTGATGTCTTCCCAGCACGTCATGAGACCACTGACCCTGTCCCATACATGATTGGTCTTAGATGCCTCGCAACCTTTGGTGCACCAGCGCAGAGTAAGTCCATCTGAAAGCCACGTGTCTCCGTTTGTGATTGTTAGTCCTGACTCTGGCTCCAGTCAGGACTCTTTATGATAAGCCAGTCTGTTTAGTCTTCTCTTGGACGACTTGTCGTCCGGTCTCTATATTCTGTGTAGCTAACTACCGTTCCATGATATAATACTCTCCCTGAACGTGAAGCTGCCGCTTGCAGCTTTCAGCTAGTCATCGAGACATCATAAATTCCAGAGACAACAAAGTCTTGCTGAGTATGTTTTGTAGATTTTTATACGTTTCTCACGAGATACGTTTCTCTCACACTTTTGCGCATACCTCACCACTGGCCTGCCTGGTTCGTTCATGTGCAAACTTCTGTATTAAGAAAAAATACACCCATGCTAGAGTATACACAAATGCCAATAGGCTCTTTGTAGTGCTGTAGAGTATCTGTTTATTGTCAAGTATCCCCATATGCATTTTATTGCCTAGACTGCCACACCACATTCAAACCAAAACGACAGTTTAACTGGCGCACGAGCTGAAGACCTCTTAGATAAGTCTGTCGACTCGGATCAGACTCTGAACCGTCTTTTCTATCGTTGAAATCGAGATCATTTACAAAGGCAGCACTATGAGTCCTATCGATACAAACTCATCCCGTCGACCACGCTATTTGACGCGTACCATCCTTTATTGTTTGTCACGATTGGTTTGTTATTAGTCATAGATAGTCACGATGTGAATTTTAGATTTTTAGTGGTACTTTTTATTTACTGAAATAGTTTAGCAAATTTGAAAATAATACACGTTCTCCAACGCTTCACGGTCGCAGATTCACACTAAATCAATGGTGTTCTGACAGCTCACAGTCTGTGGGAAACAGTCGATGTGATATAGCGATTCCAGTTTTCATGCGCTTAGTGGCGTGATTGCATGCCGTCACAGAACGAGCGCTTATGACGTTTCGCTTCTCTAAAAGGAACGTGTTAAACTATCCCCTACCATTTATGCGTTAGTCAATAATAGATCAATAAGCTATACCTGCTGTCTATGTGTTAAAGGTGAACAACCAACTCGGCTACTGTAACAGTGTGAATTAGAACTGAGTCTCAAAACATGGACTAGGACACCTCGTGCTGAAGTTAGACTCGCACTTCTTATCTTAATCACCGTTATATCCTCCAACTCCGCATAATGTCTCATTATTCTCCACAATGAGCCCGAGGCACTTAGCACCTGGAGGTGGACGTATGCCTTGCTTGAGTGCAGGGTCCAGCTAAGCCGTGGACACACACTGTACCTGCGTCCAGGCGTAACTTTCCTCTATCTCGTACGTATTATAGCAATCTCATAGCAACTGTCCTCGTGTCAGCACTACGCTGGACGATGACACACAACAGCAACTCTCTCTAGAACTGTGTTAGAGCCAAGCGCATGGAATCTATGAAAGTAGTGAGATGAGTGAGAACGGCATAATCCAATCATCTATCTCCCAACAACCAACATATCAATATGCGATCCTTGAAATACTGGGAGCCATTTTGTAGAATTATGTTTACACTTGATCGTACCAATCTACACTGGTTTCGACAACGACCTTTCGTGTAACGACCAAACCCATTCTCAGATACGTCATTTGTTTTCTTTTGCCGCTTGGCGAGTAATCTGTGGCTCTGCGGGTGTTTCTTAGAAAACATGTTTCCCACTAGTGTGACTAACTGATTGTTCTTGTCAGCTCTTGCCATCTATACGGTCGGGCAGACGGACAGGAAGGAACATTAACCGAGCACACATTTAATCCATCAAACACGTCGTTATCAGTGTAGCACGAAATTCTCAAGCATACGATCTTTGGATATGCAATCTGATCGTTTAATGCAAGTTACATACTGCTGCGGAAGACTCAGGCCGTGCGATGTCACGAGCAGAAAACTGTACAAAACACACATATTCTCAGTGCAAGACCGCTAGGTTCAGAAGGTATGCAAAGTCTAGAGTGTTTCTTTATTGCTGACGGAGGAGGCGCGGAGACCTTATCATTCATCGTGAGTGTGCGTTATCCAAATATCTACAATCAAATTTGTGGAGAAAATGAGATGTGAAAATGAGGGTTATCTTTCACTTCTCAAACAACGGTGAGCACATATTGCTAACTTATATTGAGATACTACTTACTATGGAGGTATTCCTCTGGACACTGTTTTAAAAATATGCATCCAACTACCTAACCGCGCCTTTCTCTTTGTTGTACAGACTCAATGGGAGCTATATGGTTGTTATTCCAGCTATCACTCATTTACACTGTGGTCTCCCGAGGGCTCCCATTGGTGTGTCTGCCGCACATCGAGCCATCAATGGCGCAGGGCGTAGTATGACAACCGTCTGTGATGCAACAAGTGGAACTCGAAGGTTACATTATGAACGATACTTAAGGCTTGTTAGGTCTGGCCACCTCTTCACGTCGTGTCACTTCATCCGATATTCTACTCTACTAGAACGCATTTATTGAGAATCAGTCCAGGAATGCGAGCGTGGGATGTCCCGTCCGACAGTTCCTTCTCATATGACGTCGTGATTAGTGGAGAGTTCTCTGAGACGGCCAGAAGCGATTGTAGTAGCTCTTGATCGTAGTCAGCGGATTCGCCATATGGTAAAAGACACCACTCACTGGAGAGAAGTAACCGTGGAAAACCCTCTGTGTGCAAACTGAGAACTTCCAGCATATTAGATACATTCATTACTTATCATACAAAACTATGGGATAGCTCAGAGTAGTGCTGCACATCCACTACTCTCCACACTCTCCCTGTTACTGTGCTCCGTGCCTTTGCACTTCCCCTGCCCCTGCATGCTTCTGTCGTGCTTCCTTTCTTCTCTGTTACTGCCTCACGCTTCTCTGCCGTCTCTTTGCCTCTCTCCCACGACTCCTTCCTCTGCCTCTTCCTCGCCCCCCCTCCTTTCACAACCTGTTCTTTCCTGCCCCCTCCCTGCCCACCTCTCCCTTCTTCTGCCCCCTCTCCTGCCCTGCCCTCCTCTCCTTCTGCCCCTCCTCTGCCCCGCCTTCCACCTCTGCCCTGCCCTCTCCTTGCTCGGCGTGCCTTCCCTCCTCTTCCTGCCTCTACTTGCGGTGCCCTTCCTCCTCACCCTTCTTCCTCCCGCTCCACTCGTGTGCCTTCCTCTCCCTCACATGAAACCTATACACTCCACACGTTTCTCTCCTTGCTTACATCTTCAGACGACACTATTTCACTAGACCCTCCTCCATATGGCTTCGGCTCTCATAGCACACCAGCTGCCTCTTTGTTTCCTGCTCCTCTCCTGCCCGCGGATGTTTCTGTCCTACACTCCTCGCTCAGGTTCGCGATCTGATCAACTTTTCTCCTGGGCTCTCATCAATATCTCAAGTTTAATGACTCCATATCTATCACTGTGTCCTCGCTGCCCTTTGACCTCGTGTCTCTTTTCTCTTCTCCTTCCTACCTAATGTGGTGTCACATGTCCTCCTTTTCCTTTCCTGCTCGCATCTCGTCTCGTCTTTGCGTGTCTTTTCACATCCGTCTCGCGACCGTCCTCTCCCTGTGCTCCTCCTCCTGCTCTCGTGCTATCAGGACTGACCCCACTCTTGAGCATATATAGTCTGTATAGAAGCTTTATAAGTTAATAGCGGTGTGTAATAGAGCTAGCTAACTAGAACGGATGGTGTTTTTAGTTGGTTCACATCAATAATCTCTAGCAGATTCACACACATACCGATATTAAGTTGCAGGAGCGTACAATCGAGACTGGCCAATGTTTCTGGAGAGCCATATACTTGTTAAGATCAACCAACTGAGAGTGTGTCTATTTGGTGCTGAAAACTCTTAGAAATTTCAGCTTTATTTTTTAATTCCATCTTACAACCAACATATATGATCTGTATGTATGTGTCGTAAAAGCTCTTTACAGCTTTATAAGCTTTAACTTCACACTAATTTAGCGAGATTCATATATCGCTCTCCATTTATATATAGAATTAGTTCGCAGAACTGAAACTTTTAGACAATTATGTATCACAATCATAAACATTATCAGGCTTAGGGTGCCTTAAACACCTATATAGTAGCTCTAAACCACCTTGCTCTTTCACCCCTACATATACTGCTCCTTCTCGAGAATGGTATTACTGGCATTAGCGTCTTCAGCTTCACCCGATCTAATTAACTGTTCATTACACAAATTAGCGCTTCTATCATAGTACTTGTAACTATGACCTATAGCACCTGTATATTTTCCTCATACAACTAATTCTCTATAATCTAATTTCAGTACCATAACCGATGTGATACAATAGTCTTGCGTACCAAGCGAGATAACATAGACTTGTAAATAGAATGACTTAATCTATTCATTGTCAGTTTGTTGAAACCTTGTCACAACTGCTAGTTTATCACTTCTCTCTCGTCCTACATTGCAACTACTCTCCATTACCCATTATACTATGCTTCTTAGCACACAATCTGCAAACATCCAAGATTCACCTAACAGTGCTCCTAACATTCAGCGTTAGTGTTTGCCACAAGCAATCCATAATAGGTTCTGTCTTAGAGGACTGTATACTTCGTTTCCTAGCGATGAGCAAGCGTGCACGTTCTAGCCAAATCCTCATTACAATAATATACGACTGCTGTCCGCTCTGTGAGGTCTAAATAGCTCATTGTGTCTTCCAGAGTGGTACAAGCTATACATTGTACGGGCCCTACAGTTGAACTACTGCACCCTCATGGTCAACAAGCACCTCAGATATACTTATGCCTGCCTGGTTAGGCGACTATAACATACGTGATATGTAACAACTCTATCGTTCCTTATCATCTATCACTCTGGCGCCGTATACACTTATACCTCCACGCGACAGCTATCAGTAATACTTCGTGCCACTAAAACAAGCTAACACACTTACCTGCTTCCACATGTACTTCTTGTCACATACTTTCACATTTTATTGATTGCTCAGCCCCAGACAGATTTTACACTTCTGCCTACAAGTCAGTACATTCTGTGCTAGGTGAGGCAAAACAGGCTTATTTGATTTTTACTTCCATGATAACCGATTCTTTATGAATAGTTGTACAGAAAACAATCACATTTTAGATTATCCATTACCTTCGTACCCCAGCTATTTTAATGCGGTTCGCCTACATATACTCTCGTACCAAAACAGACTTATTCGAAATTCAAACCATTACCCAACCCCCCTTGATACTTATTATATTTTACAGATCAAACATTGTACATAAAATATAACGTGTCGTAATGTCCAATTGATGAACCATTGTTATATAAAAATATGAATACTATGCCAGTTAAGAACTATGTTGTCTGTGTTCTATTCTATAATACTACAGAACACATACTTCGACAGACAGTATTGTATATCATCTTGCTTCCTATCGTATTAGCATAGACAAGTGTGCACTAAATTCGCCCTTGTATAAGTGATATCTTCCCTAATCTAGGTACATTCATACATTATTACATTATATATGATATTGATCACACTACATTCAGTACGCAATGATATGCTCCTAATATACTTGTTCTTACATATACTTCTTCCTACATATACCATGACTAAAAATGTATCTTCGTTGGTTTCATGCAAAACTAATCACTACAAGTACTTTAATACAAGTGTACAATGATAGCGCTTACTATAGATAATTACATAAGCAATACTATCCATGATTTATAAAAACGGTTATCCACTGCTCCTTACTATATTATTTTTGCTTACTGTTGAATGAACCAGAAGCTAAGACATTGACAGATAACGAGGAAGAGTCCCCAGTCCGAAAAACGACACAACAAAGCGCCACCGCTAGGTACTGTTAACTTGTAGATGTTGCAGCACAGTTGGTGTAGTGAATGCTGACAACTTTTCTACATTACGAATCTTTGGAGTATAATGAGCTATAAATCGTTTTCTATTGCAGGTATATCACACATTATCTTGTATCTCGATTCATGGATTATTTTCATGAGATTTTCTTTAGCTGATCATGTAAAAATTCTTGATTTACTACTCGCAATATCAGCGTTGTGACATATTGGATACATAATAATGACTTGCAGATATGATTATCATAAAATATATGAGTAAATATATATAAATATATGTATTTTAAAATATTAAAAAATAACTATATTAAGTGAGATAATAAATAATTTATAAATTTCGTATAATTAGTCCCACTTAGAAATAATGTTGTATGCGAGTGAGTTTGAATGTCTCATTAAACAGACCTGCTGAGACAGTGTTTTATATTTATCTATCAGTATAAACTCAACGTACTATCAACTTTTGCCATAATCATTGTGCGTGACACTAGCCAGAGTCTACTACGATGAGTAGGACAGATGTTCTCTAATAGTTAACTTGATTTTAGTCTTCTCTTCTTTACTTCAACTGAGTGAAGATAGATGTCCATATATATTTTGCAATTTTATTACAAAATATAGATCCTTATTTGATCTCATTCTCAGTACTTTCATTGTAGTTTGTGCTATGCTTTTATTGGTCAGTATTGGTGTTCTTTCTTCACAATTCAGTTCTAGGATCCTATATTAACACGTATTATATCAACGACAAGTAAAAAATATTGCTCTGGCATCATCCTTGATCACGCTCCCTAAAGTGAGATTATCTATTGTTTTTTAACAATGTTTTGTTACGATCATCCGTTCTGCTCTATGCCCCTCCTCTTTCTGCCCTTCTACGAGACTCTACCTGTATTGCTTCCAACCATAGAGCTTGTGGCACTAGATTGGCGTCTACCTACTCATGCAAGTCTTTTTTATCTGAGACTGTCGTATAAGCCTCCCTGGTACTCCTCCTCGGGCTCATTGTAAAGCGTTTCAGAATGCTCTCAAAAGTGTAGAAATGCATAAAGAATTTGGGAGTATTGCCAGCGGTAATAGCCCTTTATATACTCTGCATGCCTTCAGAGTCGCTACCTTCGGCCCAGGATTCATTCCGCACTGAGATACTCTCCATGTAGCGAGGAGCAGCAGCGGCATATCTTCCTTCACATCATTTTCCTCATGCAACTATAAGGTTTAAGGGGCGTACTGAGCAGTTCATGAGTTCTATAGAGAAGAAAGCATTACTTCGATGATAGAAGTGAGGAGCGATAATCTAAAGTCAAGAAACCCATTTACGTCCATGGGGTTACTTTTTTTGTAGAAGTAAGAATATTATAAGATGCGAAGTCAATCAGACTCAAATAGAATAACTATATATCTGACGATGTGTGAAGTCCAAGAGCGAGCCGCGCGTATATCGCTGGTTATTATTCTGCAATATAGATGTGTTTTCGCTTCATATAAGTGTAGCTCTGGTAGCGGTCTGTTGTTATGCTCTTCATCGTGTTAATAGTGGCCTCCTACTCACTCTGCCGTGTGGTCTTAACGGGCAATAGAGGAGCCTTACACTGGGTTATGTCAAAGAGGATCCTTACACTGGGTTATGGGTCAAAGAGGAGCCTTACGCTGTGTTAAAGGGCCAAAAAGGAGCCTTACACTGGTTAGGGTCATAGATATGGTTGTTGAGCGACGTGATAAAAAATCACCTCCAATCTAGATTTATAAGCGGAATTGAAAAAGACGAGAATTTTGCATGACACTACATCGGATTAACATTGCAAGAGTTTCTGAGGAGAAAGTAGTCCTCGTTATTACGAAATGGTTTTTATTTGACATTGTTTTATGAGTGGTCATTAAGATTGATCACAAAGTAACTGAATGGTATTGTTCGTCAAAGTTGTGTGATATGTATGCGCTTCTTCTAATTTTCAATAGCTGCTGTTTTTAAAATAGAGCTGCCGAAAGAGATGAGAGCCTACAATACAACATTGGAGTATAATGAATAACACGTCCGACAACATGAGAGGAGCCTTACACTGAGGTAGCTTAGTGAGTTGGCTGTCAAAACAGCTAGACGAGGAATAGAATACACTGAGAGATTAAAAGGACATCAATTATCAATAATGTGAGACCTATTACATCTCAGAGTTTGTGTGAAGTGAATCACGTAGTGTAGAGCCTATACACTTCAGGGTCTATTTGAGAGATTTCAAATGAGAGAAAGTCATTTACGAGTGCTAAACAAGTCGGAAGAGTCTATATGGGTGCTACCAGTATTCTCACAGAGTTTTGAGGAAAGAGAGACAAAGAGGGGATAGACATTCCTTACTCTGAAATTGGTTGGATAGAGATCATAAAGTAGTTAGGAGACGAAACAACTGTGACATTTGTTACATATATAGTGGAGTTAAGAGTGAGCTCATATGCTTGACACATAGGCTAAGTTATGAGAGCCAAAGAAAGACTACATCACATTTTTATAGGAGATCTAATGTGAGGATGTTTACATCTTAATACAACTCCTAGTTGGGAGGAGGAGATTTAAGTGGGTTATAAGTATAGACAACTCACAGAGCTGCCGACTTCTGATTGATGTACTACAATAGAGCAGACGAAATACACTCATCTGCAGATATTATGTGGCATTAAGAGAGTGACCTATCTGAGCGTGGAGATATATTAAAGTCGGTGTGATTATATAGAGACAGAACTAACTATGCTCATCTGATGTTATGTAATATAGAGTGTTTTAATTGAAGCTCTATCCTTATTATTTAAATGGTGATCTCTAAAATAGTGAGCTTATCCTTATTCGTGGTATTAGTTTAAATAGATTGAGTTATTTATAGAGAGAGTCTCTATACGTCTAGTGTGATTATATAAGTGATATATAAGCAGCGGGTGCCTTATACCATGTTACTTAAAAGCGTGTTCAACAAGTGAAGCACTTCAGCGAGACCTCGAGGGTCGATGAAAGGTTTTGTAGAATAGTACTGTACGCATAATAAGCTGTGGTTAAAGCGGCCATAAATAGGAAGCTACTTTACTCAGAGATCTCGTGACGACAAATTTCATAAGCCATATTTTAACTTACCATAACTGCTATAGTCTCAAGCAAGGCATCCTACGATGACACAATCTGTTACATCCGTTCAATCATATCTGTAGGATCCCTTTGTTGAGCTTTATGGACTTTGTTAACATCATCAAAGATTAATCTAAATCATATTAATAACAAACTCTTTCACGAATTGAACTATGCGAAAACCGTCCTGAAATCTCCATAGGCTCTAATAAGCTGACTTTATGAGGGCGAGTCCTTTCTATCATGGTCTGGAATCCTTCTGTCAACTCACTGTAACTTGATACTGTTTTGCATTGCACACCAAAATACATTTTGCATGGCTAATTACGCGTCGTGAACAGTCCTCCACAGACTCGATACATGGTATTTGTTATAATTATCCTAATTGCCACCCAAGCCGTAATCTGTGACACAGGCCCAGCTATGTGCGTAATGCCCTATGTATTCCACCGCACTAACAGTAAATAATTCATCCATTAGCGTGTCCCTTCCTCTATTTAGAAACTTGAGAACACAGTGGCATCCTTCATACTGAGTCCTGCCCTACTCCATCTTTATTGACCACACATCAATCGATTACGACTGACCTCCAAAGAATTACATCGTCGAGACTCGTTATAATGCTTGCAGTGTTGCTTAAATATAAAAAGTTAATGGCGTTTGGGTAATGGTTTGAATTCACAACGTCGTTTCACCGAGTAGAGCATCAAGCACTGGACGTCTAGGGCGAGGAAGGGCGTAATCTCGTAAAGCGTGATTGTTCGCTCACAGAGCCACTTTGATATATTCAATTAATTCGTCTGTAGTAACACTCCAAATAATAGGCACTGCTTTTCCCCTCACTTGCGTGCTCGCGCTGAGAACCCGTCTTGCTTAAAATCCAGTAGTCATATCCTTAAGTCCCCCCAGTCAAGAGCATGCATAGAGGCAGATACACGCAAGAACGCTCAGAGTACAGATAAGTAGATATCTCTTTTTCCCAACAGAGGCAGCATCGAGCTCCTAGGTATCCGATGGTAACATGCGCTCCTTAGCTATGCTCCCACTCTATGAAACCACATGAGCTAAGTTGTGATGAGCCCGAGAGGTGACAGACATCTAACTTTTAGCATGTACTGACACATGCTTCTCTGGGACCACAGCCTCAAACCCATGGATCTGTGCTCAAACACGCTGAGGATAACAGCCCTCTGTAGCGAAAAGAGCATATGGTGCCTGAGTGTTTGCAGATTGTGCTATATACTCGACGCTAAATGTGCAGCCGCGAGAAGTGATATATTATACAGTTCACAGCATGATACATCGCAGAAAATCATACAAGGAACCAAACTGAAGACACAAAGATAAGATAAATTGGAACATAAGTACTTGTTGACGAGTTCGTTATGATAAATTTGTAGCCAGAAGTACTCTTGATACTCCACGGGTATCTAAATGATTGAGGATGTAAGATTAGTTTCTAATTCGAGAAGCTAGCCTATCTCACAATGCCGCCTGTCTACAATTGTGGGTGCCAAATGAATGTTGTCTGAATGCGGTCGTAACGAGACTATTCAGGAGCCAGTGTGCGAGCTACTCGTGCAGAAGCCGCAATTGCGTGTCTCCTAGTCTCAATTAGTTATAGGACACCTTCACGTGATATCTCAGCAGATACCACCACGATTTCTTACACTTCTCCAACAATTCCTGTGCGTACGAAACCACATCTCATGACATAAGAATATATGTGTGAAACTTAATGCAACTTGTTATATAAACTCAATGAATAATTATGCGTGTAGATCTACGTGAGCACATGAAAAAACAACACACGCTGTGAGATGATCACAACAGCTTCTACTTAATTCTCTCTTCTTCAGTGTTTTATGTGAAGATGTCACTCAAGTAGCAGCGGTGCGCCCTGAATAAACGTAGTGTACTTAGTATACACTCTATTTCATCACGTATACTTAAAGTCTACTACATTTTCTCAGAGGGCCGCAATACAAACAGCTGTGCAAATTAAAACAAAACCTGCATGGCATCAGAAAGACTTTTCCATTAGTTCAGAAAAAAACGCGCTCACCAAAACTTAATTCAGTTTAACTTTAATTTATAATCCAAGAAAATTTCATCCCCTGAAGGAAATTAGGCAACTCCCAAACTGTTTTGCCAACCATTGTTTGAAATCCCTGTGTTTGAATGTAAAGAGAAGACGTTTAGTGTTGTTTTTGAAAGCACAAGCCCCAAGGAGCAGAGAGGAGCAGCGAGAAGGAGGTGTGAAGTGGTGGTGCGTGTGAAGAAGAAGGAACCGACTGGCATATGAGGAGGAACAAAACTCCAGGGAGCAACTGAAGTCACAGGGAGAGTGATGGAATCTGGTTCCAATTTTACACCAATTTAGATCAATGTGATGTACTTCTGAATTCAGTCTTGCACAGAGGTTGTAGTTTCACTGAGTGGTTTAAATGCGAATGATCTGAGTTACAACCTCCCCTCAGACTACAATAGCCTCATAAGAACGTGGCAGAACCCAAACCAATAAAATGCTAATGAAGAACTTGACTGCACCGAAGAAGAGGTGGCCAGACCTCAACAAGCCTTAAGTACTCAAGTAAGAGTAAATTTGTCAGACTTATAACTCCTCCCTTTGGGCAGGGCGAATCAGAGCTCGGGAGAGTGTAAATGGTGATGCTCAAACCATTTCCATCTGATTGAAAAAAAACGTTTGGATAGTGATGATGATTTTTAAAACAGTGTCCAGAGGTCTCATTTATATGTTTAAGTGCAATATGTTACGTGTGTGACTTTCCATGTTTGTGAGAAAAAGATAACTTTACATAGAAATAAGTGGTCCGGTCTAAAAACTCAGAACTTTGCATATCAGGGTTTCCAGAAAAGTTTCAGTTCTGCCATCAGTGCGCAGAGAAATGATAAATTGAAGTGAACCAAATGAAGTGAAGTTTGATAAAGTTTGTGGAAATGTGTGTTTTGTCCGTCAAAAGGTGAACCCAGACATACAGTACATATACATTTTTTAACCCGATACGTTTGACACGGAGTCTGATGGGGTACAGTAGGTGAAAACAGTAGATTTTACATAATAATATACATTATTTACATTTATTTCGGGGGTAAATGCTTATGCCACATAATTCAGATTTCATGCTGGACTTCACTGTAAAGAACATGTGTGTTCTGCATTTGACAGGATCGTATATTGTATACGAGGAATAAAATACGTAACAGTCATTAAGCATATGCCCTGCAACTAGAAGGAAGCCGGTTCAGTCTTGCTTATTTAAAAATATGATTATGATATATGATTAAAAAAAAGTGGAGTAACTGCATTGGCTTAGTGGCATCTATTATTTCTATAATTGTACCACATAGACAGCAAGTATATTATATTTAAGATAAGCATTTCTGGCATATTAAAAATGTTATGCAAAATATATGGAAATGCATTCAGCACTCGCATGAAAACAAAAACAAATGTCAATGCTAACATTTCATAATAAACTAATTAAACCCGTGAACATTTAAAGCAAAAACATAAAGGATGGTCGCGTCAAATAATGAGGTGAGTTAAGGCAACGCTTGTAAGTTCAGTCTGCAGGAGCGTTTGGGAATGGGTGTGAGTCTATGAATAATGCATTGGGGAATTATGGCCAAAAAAGACCCCACAAAGAGCCTTTTGGCATTTTTCACATGGATTTTTCAATTTGCACATCAACAAAAGAACAACAACAGTAACGAAGAGAAAGTTTAGAAACGTAACTTGAACTTAAAATCAAACAATATAGTGTTTTTTTTAGCCTCCTGCTGGTGCCCAGAGTCAGGACTAAACAGGGACCAGCCTCCTGTTGGTGCCCAGCGTCAGGACTAAACATGGACTGGCCTGATGGTGCCAGAGTCAACTAAACAGCCTCCTGCTGGTGCCAAAGTCAGGACTTAAACTGGACCGGCCTCCTGCTGGTGCCAGAGTCAGGACTAAACATGGACCGGCCTCCTGCTGGTGCCAGAGTCAGGACTAAACATGGACCGGCCTCTGCTGTGCCAGAGTCAGACTAAAACATGGACCGGCCTCCGCTGGTGCCAGATCAGGACTAAACAGGACCGGCCTCCTGCTGTGCTAGAGTCAGGATAAACAGGGACCGCCTCCTGCTGGTGCTAGAGTCAGACTAAACATGACCGGCCTCCTGCTGTGCCAGATCAGGACTAAACATGGACCGGCCTCCTGCTGATGCCTCAGGACTAAAACATGACCGGCCTCCTGCTGGTGCCAGAGTCAGGACTAAACATGACCGGCCTCCTGCTGGTGCCAGAGTCAGGACTAAACATGGACCGCCTCCTGCTGGTGCCCGGAGTCAGGACTAAACATGGACCGGCCTCCTGCTGGTGCCCGGAGTCAGGACTAAACATGGACCGGCCTCCTGCTGGTGCCCGGAGTCAGGGCTAAACATGGGGAATCAGTGTTTCAGTTTTATGGGCTGAAACCTGGAACAGTCTCCCTGAAGTCAGACAGGCCTCTACTCTGACAGTGTTTCTATCTCGGCTCAAAACATTAAATGGGAATAAAATCTGGCACTTTGTTTTTTTGGGTTTTGAGTGTTAACAACCACATTGTCCTACAGGTCAGTAAGAACACTTTGTTTTTGTCTCACCCATTATGTTCTGAAATTGGGCTGCGTCTTCAGTGGCGATGCACTCTACTATACAATACCTTCTTGCCCATTTTATATTTTATATAAAGCTTTTAGCAGACAGCATTGATGTAAGAAAAATACTGTCTTTTCAATAGCCGCCATGATAAGGCAAAGACAGTCACACAGTGGAGATTAGCTGCTCCCTGCTTGGGTTATGTAAAAGCGTTATGTGAGCATTTCCACGACCACGAGTCGGGAACAGTACCAGTAAAAACTCAAAGGCCAATAAAAAGTAAGGATCAAGATTATCCTGCACCAAGCAACTTCTTCAAAGAGTCTAATGCTTTGGCCACCTCTCCAGAGCTGAACAGCTGTATGGTCTGAAGCGGAATCCCCACGATCACAAGCAGGACCAAGCGGAGGAGGAGGTGAAACGCAACAGAGGTATTTGTTAAAGGGTTAGAAAGAACTGACAGGTAAGAATTACAGTCAGAGATGTTTGAAGATACTGTATAATCATGGACAATATTTATGATTGGCAACCATCTGGCAATAAACTTTGTGGAAAAAAAGCAGGATCCCCCAAAAGTTGACTGTGAATTACTCTTAAATAGGACATGCATAAAGTGCAGTTCGTAACCTTTCTAGAGAGGGATTCGTCCCTCACTTGTCTTTATAACATCTACATATTATTGTTTGACAGTTTGGAATTCTGCATTTCTTGAAGGTTCCAGTGATTTATTTCTCTAAAATTCCTCCGTCCCTCCACAAAGCTGACCTGACACTTGGCCTGGTGGTGTTACTTGCCTGTCACCAGTTTAATGCCTTGTGGTGTTTTTTGGTCTGTAGGGCTATATTCGACAGGACAGTGAAGTGTGAAATGGGAATGAGACTGGGGACTGACATGCATTAAATAGTTGCATTTCAAACTCGGCGCTATCCACTCACCACGAGCGGCCCGCGGTAGAACATTTCAAGCAAATCATATGAATAGCATGGAGACAAACAAAACAAGAAAAACTAGAAAAGCTATGCTGCTAATTACACCTTTAATGGGATGCTGAGTGTTCTATTGCTTAAATTTATATTGTTGACAAATAATGGTTTAGTTTCTGAAACTGTGGCACTCCTTCTGGTGGTCTGCAGACCCATCTGCAGATCTGACATTTGGTTGGTTACATTAAAAAAAAAAAATCCTCATATTTGTCCTCTTTTTGGTTAGTCACCTACAGTGTAATTTAGACCCTTTTAGAGCGGATCAATCAGGCCTAGTTTATAACAGGAATAATCAGGGGCGTAGCATCAGGCAATTCAGACTGCAGCTGCACTGGGGCCCCCGGCCCGGAGGGTCCCTTTTAGTGGCCACATGTAGTGGGCCTACAATCCAGCCCTAAGATAGTGCAGTATTATCTTATAATTTAAGAAGAAGAACTCCTCACATTGAATAATAGGTATTTCTTTTATTCACACTGACTACAGTTCAAGCCCTTGTTTGCGCATACAGGTTCCGAAAAGGACCAAAGCTTGCACTAGGGCCCATGACCACTACCTTACACTACTGAATCCTATTACGCCTCGCTCAGATTGCAGTGGCACAGCTGCTGTGTTGGAGTAGTGTTCTTGCAGTAGATACCGCACACAAAGGCCAGAGCTCTGCGGCGCTGTTGTGGTCACAAGCTTTTGACCACCTGTTGTACCTGTGGTAACTAATCATTTGTTGTTGTGGTGTTACTTTTATTGGCAGTTGGCAGCCACCTACTGTAGAGCACCGAGCACCATGACACCACCTCAGCCACACTGCACAGTGTCTAAGCTACTTTCAGGATTTTTAGTAATTATCTGGAGTTCCTGCGCCCACTGCACCAGAGAGCTGTTTGCTAAATATATTGTTGCATGGATGTGGATTATCTAAACTTGGAATACATTTGTTCAGGTCCCCAAAGCATATCTTCCACAGGGCCCCCATAAAGCTCTGGCCCTGGCAAAGTGACCATAAATACCTCATACAGTCATGGTATAGTCTGTGTTTTCTGTAAATATTGGAGCCCCTAATCTACTTTGCTTTGTTGACCCAACCACAGTTATCTTCATGTTTAAGAGTTCATTTGCAGTTGAAGCATATATTACACAACACGTTCATTCGTTTCCTCACTCATTCAAGTATGACTCGTCTAAGGAATGTTATCCAGCCTAAGGGCTTATATTGAGCACTGCGAAGATGGAATGTTCCTGTTAGGGCAGTCAGGTTAAATGAATCAAAAATGTATATGGTGGTTTGTATAGCACATCATAAAGACTGTAAATATGTGGTCTTATCTAAAGCTTCTAACCTTGTAGTTTAGACCGCTACATGTTCTGAAATGTATGGGATTCATGCAAGTTTAACAGTTCATATTTTCATGAAATGATTTATGAATGAATTGAATGTCCAAAATAAATCTTAAATGTGCAATGTTTTATTTTTTACTTGTTAATTGGTCATTCCAACTTGCATACTGGCTGGGCTTTACACTGACACCATATCCATGTTAACTGCAAGTCTATTTTGCCTCTAGGTTCTCCTTAGACCCTGTTCTCTGGAGTAAAAAAAAAAAGAAAGAAAGTAGGCGTTTATGTTTAGCTGCACCTCATCTGGATGATCAACGAGAGTTTAAAGGCCATATTTTGCCCCCAGTGTTAGCGTCAACAGGAGCCTTTTCCAGGGGGCGGGCCAGGGCGGTATTTTGCTTTGTTGCCGACCTTAAAGCTGGCGTAAAGAGGCTGGACTTGCCGCTGGAGGCTGGAGTGGGATGGTGCCAGTCCATATATGGTGATAGGTGTTTGATCCAATGACTGAGAACTGTGGCATTCAACAGCACCTCCTGTGGAAGATGTTTGTCATGGCCTCATATCCAGCCAATGAAAGAAGTGAGCAATAACATTGTTTGATTTTCGGTTTTTCAGTGTGGTCCCAAAATTTTCAAAATAAAATACATTAATTAAATCAAATATAGAAATGCAGCCTTGGATCGTTTTTTCTTTATTTAATTCACCTTTATTTGTTTTTGCGCACTAAACCCAAACTAAGAACGCTCACACTTCTCTGCTTATAAACTCGATTTGTGATCCACAAACGAGGGCAGGCAGCAGCAGAGCCACGGGAGCGGGTGATGCTGAAGCCACACCCCCAGACTGCTGCGATGACCCGCATTAAGGCCAATTCATATTTCACACGAGAAGTTTGTTCGTGCACCTCGGGCTGTGAGAACAAAATGGTGTCATGATGTCATTTTGTTCTCACAGTCTTTGTTGGTCAGTTCTCACAGCTGGTTCTTGACACATCAGCTGAGCGTTTCTCTGTAGTAAAACATGAAGCATTAAAAGCTTAAAATACAGAGAACACTGTCTCTTCTCTCCACAGTCTCCACAGTGTGTGAGCTGTTTTGTCTGCTTCCTGCACATCTGACCAATTATAAAAAGTGGACCAGTTGAACGCAGACTGGACAGGGATTTTAGGTGAATGTGATATGAATGTGTCTCGCAAATAGACGTTCCTCTCTGAGCTGAGCAGCCAGTAACAGACCGCGCAGTAACAGGAGTCCAACGTGGGAGGTGGAGGTGTTCAGAAAAGAGCTTTAAGAGCGGAGTGCGTAACAGCGCTGCGCTGTTTACACTGCGCTGAGTGTGAAAAAAATAACCATGTAAAATTGGATGGCATTCATTATTCTATCATTTATAATTTGTGTTATTTGTGCCCCTGACGGTTGTTTTATTATGATTATTTCCTCCATATGGGGAGAGTAACATGACTCCAGCACACTCGTTTTGAAATGTATTAGTTATGATTCTGTCCATATACAGAATGCACCTGACCACGCCCTCAGTTTGCTTTACTCCACCTCATATTTTGGCATAATCACGGCCCTTGTTTGGAATTCCATGCAGTAATTGTGCGGACTGCAAGGTGTGAGCCAATGAGCTCTGTTGCGCCCATGTTAACGCTACCTCCGGGGCAAAATATGACCCTAAGTGTCTAATGAGGGCGTGCAAAAAATGCCCCACAGCCTCGTGCAGACCAATAAGGTTAAACTGGAAACTTCATAGATAAAGTTCCCACAAGCACATTCATTCATTCATCACCAAATTGAAGCATCTTGTTTTGCCACAGTTTCGAGGTGAAGAGCAAAACTTAAAATTCAATTTCATTCATTTAATTTGTGATATTGAAGATAATCAAATCATTCTCAGGGCCGGACATCCGGGTAACAGAACTCTCGTGCTTGCTCGGGTGGGCCACCACGTGCTAAGGGGAAAACATTAGAGCGCAGTCCATAGGAAAGCATGGCATGTCTGGAGTAGAGACCCAAATACTGAACTTTGGAGATGGCAAAACAAAAGTAATATGATGGAGTGTAAATATAAAGGCACCTTGACCCCATCTGAAGTTATACTTTTAGTCAATGCATGACAAAAGAGCCACAAAAAGCGATAAAAAGGCTCTTTAGCATTCAAATTAGGACTAACTACCACTGCATTGCTTACTGTAGTTAATTCTCATGTTCAAATCAAAGAAATAGGTGTGTGTGTGGCAGGTGGCATACTCTCCACCAGAAAAAAGTACACAGTGCGCCTTTGACCTACATTCAATATCAAAGCTAAGGCATGCATTGGCTCTTGAAGTACTGTACAATGCCCAAAACGTTGGCTGCATTCAGAACATTCCGTCTGTACATCTACAGACTGGACTCATATCTCTCTCCCTTGAATATTTCATGTCATTTTTTGACCAATACCAGATACACTTGACAGTCAATTCCAGGAGTTCTACTGATTGATTTCCCCACAGTAGTGTATTCTGGTGCAGCACTTAAAGTCTTCAACTCGCCTCAACACACTGCAAGAGCGGGTCTGGGCTGGGAGCGAACTGAAGACTGACAGCGCCACACAGAAAAGGCTCCATCAGAAAAATAATTGTATATTAGTAATACTTCATTTAAGACCTTTTCATAAAACAACAAATCAAAAAAGGAAATACGATCAAGACAAAAAGTGCATACACAAAAGTTGAAAATAAGAGAACATAACATAACATTAAAGATGAAATTAATTTCTTCCTTCAAAGTCTGAACAGGTGATGTCACAGGTCAGATCCGTGGAGAGGCGAGAATGCCTTGATCAATCGCGTACCATTCAGCGCCTACACAATTACTGTTCATCCCTCTCCTGTCACAAGCTGAGAGAGAGTTGTAGTAGTTGTTTCTAACGTTATATCATCTCATCCGTGTGTTGTAAACTTGTAGGAGCCTCAACCACCGCCGCTGTCATTGGGAGAGACCAGGACGTCACTAGACCTTCAGCTATATTGGGGCTCAGGTCTCTTCAATGAATTCCTACATTTTGTCGTAAAAGTCTGAAGTAGTGCACCTCTTGAAAATTTGCACAAATCAGATGTAATTTCCTGTAATCTGGTGGATTTTAGATGAATTCACCCAAATGCCCTAATATCACCTACAGTAGACTTTTACTTGAAGTCTATTACAATAATTTAGCTCTTATTAAATAGCTGTCTAAGTAATTTACACATACAGCTCACTGGTGTCCATTTCCTGTGTCAGTGGTTCCCAGTGGAGCCCCTGCCCTCTGCTGCCTCCCTTTGCTCCTCCAAAGAAGAGGGGTTTTAGTGCGGGGCATTTGAGTGCAGTTCATAAGAGTGCAGCCTCCGGGTCTGCACATTCATACTATTGTTGAGCTCGAGTGCAGACAAACTGAGCCTGCAGCCTCACACTGTGAGCTCTGGACAGAGCCTGCATCACTAAAGGCTCAAACTTTGGTTGGGACGCCTCTCCTCAGGTTATATTTGCTTTCAACTTGTAATCCATGTCAAATATTGAGAACTGTGTCTCACTATTGGATTTATGCACATCATCGTTTATAAATGTTTACGCAGCTAACAACATGACTATAAAAAAAAAAAAGTGACTAAAAGTTTGAGCTTTGTACAAAATTTTTATGGACTCTAAACTATTCCTACAGCACTTCTTGCTATAGGCCGTTAAGGATCAGGCACATTCAGCTTCTGGGTCCAAAGAACCAGGCAGTGCTCTCAGGGGTCTCGTCCATGCTGTCCCAGCTCCTTCCTGCTCTATGCAGTAGAAGTGATGCTCAGGTTAGCTTTTTAGGACCCAAATAATAAACTTTAGAGTTTGGCCCAAAAGCAGCCTGGATCCTGCAGGAGCCTGACGCAGGGTGAATGCGCTTTGGACATCTCCAGGTGAGGAACTTTGGATCTTAAAGCACAGCCAGTCTAAGATCAGTGACTTGCTTTGTTCACGCATCATTTGTGTTGTTACGTCTTTAAAACAGTGTGTATAGACTGTTGATAACGTGGCTGCTCCGTGCGCACTAAACACCCCGAGCTTTTTCTCTGTGAATCAAAGTGCACTTATGGGAAAATGCCGTCTTGTGCAGCTAAACACATGCACGTGCAAAGTCAAGAGTCTATAGGTTTAGTTATTGAATTAAAAATGCCTCCAAAGCTTTATGTGAGTCTTACGGGCCTGAGTTCCAAAGTTTAATCAGAGTCTGAGCATTTGA